>JAOPTO010002401.1:25404-76088 GCA_033822845.1 Tetrapedia diversipes | reverse complement strand
ACGTTGTCAATGTTTTACACCAAACATTACTTTCGTCTTTACTAAAACTATAAATGTAATACTTCCTTTAAAATTTGATATCTCTGAAATAAAGACTACACGTCGAAAATTTTTTCAAGTATATTCTTGTGTACTGAAGCAGAAGGAATGATACAAAATTTGAACCAAACGGGTAGTAAGTTGTATTAGAAATTTTAAAGTTTAAACTAGTGATATCAAAAATTTCTTATGGATATCTCAATAGCTAAGATTTATTGCTAAAAATCATTTTAAGGATGTTCTTGTATACTCATGTGGAGGGTTTACATAAAATTTAAATTAAATCAGGGTTGTGGAGTAAATGGATTTTAGAAGTGCACCCCTTGTTAACTTCATAAACCATTATTTTCCTTACTTTTCTATTTAACTATTTAACTTTTATTACTTACATGCATGTTAAAATGAAGTAAAAATAACAGATTTTAAAAAAGTATGTCTTTTGAAAGAAGAAGAATGTTCCATAATAGGGTTAAATGAATTGCTTCAGAAACGTATATTTATTTCTGACCATCAGATAGCTCAATACCACGTGTTCGCTGAAATGTAATTCGCACGAAAGTCTCGCCTGTATAGATTCAAAAGATTCTGAAGAAGGTCGTGTAGACAAGAAGGGTGGAAAGAATACGTTGGCAGTATTCTTGGGGGCAGTTTCGTGAATACATTTAAGAATCGGGAAAAAAAAGTAATATATATCTTGACCACGTCTGGAGGTTATCAGAAGGTTAGAGAATTACATTAATGAAATACAAATGATCACGATATCTACAGTGACCAAGGAAATTAATCAAATTTAAATTCCCTTCATTACGTATTCCATTTAATTCAAACATATTATTTATTAACTACGAAATAAATATTAACAAAAAAGGTATTTAAAAGAAATATTAATAATATGAAAATTCAAAACATGAACATTTATCAAAACATTTATTTTAAAGTTAATTAAATATTATATTTACAATCGGTTTTAGATAAACCAATTTTGAATGAAATAAAAAAGGATTTTGAATAAAAAACGTAGTTAGCAAAAATAAAATTTATTCATAAAAAAATGGTACAATAACTAAATTTCGTGTTTTGTATTATTGAATAAGTTCTATACTACTCAATAGAGATAGATGTATTGACAATATTTATAAACTGTGGTACTCTGTTTTATAATATTTCCCCGTTTTAAACTTATGTTCGCTACTATATAAATATAAACTATCATTTACAAAAAAGAATCGTGAATTATAATATGTAATAAGGAATCATTCGGTTATGTTTTATAAAGAACTTCGTTGGCATTAAAGGACAACCAAAAGTAACATTTTCGTGTAAACTACTAAAGCCACTATACATGAACACATATTTAAACATAACATTATTTTTGAAGTAAAAAAAGTACTATCCTTTGTTTTGTATAAACAGTAACTATATAATTTTGAATAAACATTTGAAATGGATCATTTTTTAACATTTTTTGAAAATGTTTGTTAACTTTAGAAAATTATTTTAACATGTCCTGAAACAATAAATTTTTAATAATAAATTTTCTTTTTATCTCTGATTATTTTTGACAGCCCTTTGGGAATCGTACTTCAAAGGACGGATTCATCCCTTAAACTTTGGTTAGCGCAACTAAAAACGATACTTATCTATCATTTTTTATTGTTCTTTATGCGTATGAAGTTTAATTCAAAACGATCATTGCGACCCTTCTTTGTTAATTCCAACCCTCCAATTTATAAAGTTAAAATTTTGCACAGTATACATAAACAAACGGTTTCAAAAGTTTATTGCGAAATCTTTAATATATATGAAAACATAAATATCAAAGAGATGTTTATTGTACGAATCTTATACAATAATATAAATTCACAGTGTAATTTATACTTACAATCTTTTTTATGTATTTTGATAGGAGAATCAAAGAAGTAACATAAAGTTGGAAGTGTTTCGAAAAAATACCCGATAAAAATTTTAAACGAATAAAATCGAAGCATGTACCAATTAGATATTAAATTATTTAACGGAGTTTATAAGTGTAGATTCTTTTATATTAAAAACTAAATAAAGTATAGCTAAAATAAATGAACTTTGGTTACAGCTAATCGATGACAAGATTTTTTAACAACAAATATAGCTGATTATTTCTTACAATCAATTGTAAGGCCAATCTTACTTGAAATTTTAATATTCTTATGTATTAAAATTTAAATAATTCACATATTTTAAATAATGATGATTTTTTTTAAATGGACTTAACCACTTTCGAAGTAAAATTTTTATAATTCTGTTTACTAATTAATTATCTATTAACAAATGGGTAACCGGAATACAAATTGTTTAACAATAAAAATACTATCTAGAATTATGAATATTATTCTCATTAATTCGATTTTTCCAAAAATGGACTTAAACTACTTTCAAAGTAAATGACTCATATATCAACTTTGTGATTTTGTATTTAAAATTTATTGATTTATTGAGACTTTTCTCAAATATAAGAAAGGTTGTTCTTTTTTCAAAATGTATTTAACTTTAACTAATGAGTGAATTAAGATCCATAAGATGTTCGAAATTTGTATTCTCTTAAAAATAAGTGATACTTGATAGGTATACGTAGACTTTTCTGAATGACTGTATACTTTTTTTAAAGAAAATATCTCAACTCCTGATCAGTCAAAACAAGGATGCGTTAGTTTAATTATTAGTTTTTTGTACGAAGCCGCAATGGTTTCGTGATAACCACAGAAATGTAGGTATTTATATACCAAGGTTAGCCCATGCCTTCGATTACACGTAGAAATATGATCCTCCTACGTAAATACTACGGTGAGAACGATTGCGTGCAATCCACGTTTTCAACCCCACAATTCTTTTACCTATTTTCTTTATTTCTTCGATGTTCCCTAGTAAGTCATTCTCACCTAACACACTTAATTAATCGTTTGAGTGATAAAGGATTTTCTTCTATATGTGCTAAAAGTGCGGGATGAAATGCGTAGTTCTTTTTTGGAAAATAATAGAAACGGCAATAATTAACACTAATTATTATATAAAAAGTAATTTTCAGAAAAAAAAATTTTTAGATTTATCTTTTCATATCATAGTCATTTTCAGATAAATCAAACTTTGACATGGTTCTTTTTGCAATTATGAGTATAATATTTATCTTTAAGAAATGAAAAAAATTTATATATTAAAATAGAAATATCAAAAAGTATCCTAAATTTATTCAGGCTTTTTAAAAACTTAGAATAGTAAAAAAAATAGTCGCAGGCAAAATAGACCCTGAGCTGAGAAAAACATGTGTACTCAGGGAGGGTTAATATCATGAAGTTGATGTTTCAGAAAAATATAAAGGTTCAGTTGTACAGCTTAACCCATTAACTGCTACAATCCGTATTTGAAGATTTTGAAATGTAACGTAACGTCGGGTTACATGTGGACTGAATGGAAAGATGGTGTAAATAACAATTATTTTTAAACATATAAAATAATTCATACAATAAAAAAAATTTGTTCTTATTAGTTTTTATTCATGCAACCTGCCACAATCCTCATTTGGGACTTTTAAAAAAATATAAAATATTTTCACAGCAAAACATAATTTGAATTATATTGTTTATTGCTTATATTGTTTACATTATTTAATTATATTGTTACATAACTTACTGTACATCTTTTCGTCAAAAATAAAAAAAATAAAATTTTGGCAGTTAATGGGTTAAGTAATTCCAATATTGGTATACTTGTTTCAAATTATTATTATTAGAAATTCTGAGCAAGGGGAGGAAAAGGTGAAGTCATCTGTATTCTAGCACGTTGGAATTCACAGTAATCATAGTCGTGCTAATGAAATGCACCTGAAGTATTATAAGTTGGCGTTGACTTAAATACTCTGTAATCACGTAGTATACTTTTAGGCACGCATAGCTCGTGGTAATTCCTATTTGAAGGGTAGAAACAGCTGCACGCACCGTAAACAAGTATCAAAACAGGTAAAAATAACGAGTGAGCAAATCGCACCTCTAACTGCCATTAAATTATTCATGGAATCAGCTAGTTCGAACTTTTAACAGCTTTTTCTTTCAACATGCAATCCAGAGGAACCTGAATAAACGCGCATGTTTACTTACTATAAGTTCAAGCATCTCAAATGCACGAGAACTTTTCAGAATGTTTACGTACATTGTTGCAACGAAACGATTGGAAAATTATTTTTTCTTGTATTTAAACGTAAACTACATAATTCTTTCAATACTTAGAAGGGAAGTTTGCGAACCCGGAAATTCAAAAAAATATGAAACTTGGTGTACAAGTAGAGTAAATCATCCATAACACATACGTATTTTTTGTTCATGCCGAATCCCACTTTCAAGGGGTGATTTCACCCCTTAAAGAGAATGGAAAATTATCTTTCTTCTCGAATATTTCGAGAACGGTGAGAGATATTGAAAAAGAGTTTAAACCAAAGTTAAATGCTATTTTTATGTTTACAAGAATGTGTAAAAAATGTCCACCACTTAAATTTCACCAAGTTTCATACTTTTTTGAATTTCCGGGTTCGCAAACTTTCCTTATTAGATATAAAATTCCTTCTGAATATTTCAAACTCTTATCGAACAGTGTTGAAAAGTTGATAAAACTTTCACGAAATTTCCAGTATAAATATAACACGTCAAAGTTTAAAATAAAACCTCCATAGCGAAGGAAATTAACTAAAATATTCAATTACGTTTAGAAGTTCAAGTTTCAAAGGAATTTTAACTAGGAAAGTGAATTCGTCTTTCAGTATTCAGATTTAAATGACTACTAAAACTACCAAAGTAGTTCATTAATAATGGTTTCATTAAGCAAGCTTCTTGTAGTATCATTTGCATACGGATACGCTGATATGCAAATATTCATGCACAAAGAGTAGTGTCTTTCATTCAACATGATTCATTAGACACAACGTAGACTGGTTGAAAGTAACAGCACTTACATGTGTATATAGAGTTGTATGATCTCTTTGATGCGCAACAGGTTTATGGTGAAATATCTTGTCAGAGGTGACGAAATCACTCGGTCAGTGTAAACTGTAATCACGTGCGAACGAATTGATAATGGATTCACAAGAACCTGCAAGAAACGCGGCTGAATCTCCGGCGAATCGCGAATCAAATGCGGTAAGCCTACAATTTTACAGCACCCTCGAAGTACTTTCATTAACAACTAAGGAAATTTGATTAAGAGAATCTTGATCTTGAAAATTTTTGTTAATTTATCTCGTAATTACTAACTTATATTACACTGACATTGATATTAATATTATTTCGATATATTTCTCTTTGTGTTCTTTTAACGATTCGACACGTTGAATATAATTCTATATTGTATAGTTTGATTGTTAAAATACATTAAATGAGTAGACTGTGGATGTTAGGGCTTGGGATACGATCCGGATTTTATTATTCAGATAATTGGATATTCGAATATTCGCAATAGTAATAGAATAATCCCGATTGTTAAAGATATTCGGATAATTCGGATAATTATAAAAATATGTAAAATATACAGAATTAAAACTTTTATTATTATTATTATTATTATTATATTATTATTACTATATTGTTGTTGTTATTATTATTAATACTATATTGTTATTGTTATAATTATTATTACTATAATATTATTGTAGTTATTATTATTATTATTATTATTATTATATTACTATATTGTTGTTGTTATTATTATTAATAATATATTGTTATTGTTATAATTATTATTACTATAATATTATTGTAGTTATTATTATTATTATTATATAATAAAATATATTAATTATGTTATTATATTTTGGTAATTAAACAATAAAATTGGAATTCAAGTTTTCAAAAGAATTTAGACTTTTGTTTTTCGTTAGTATTTGATTTTGTTAATGTTATTAAAATTCTTAAAATAATAAAGCTGTGAAAGAAGTTGTTTTCTGATGTTTGTTATTATTGTTATTTTGTTCGAATAATTAAATATGTTTTCAAAGACAAAACTAATACTCGTAGTTTATATACTTGTAAGTGTTGTAAGTCGTTATGTTTATATACTCATATCTGTGTTTAGAGGAGTAATCACATAAGTCCAAACGATATTCAGATGTCCGGATTTGTTCTATAAAGATTCGAATATTTAAAATCCGGATTGCAAATAATCCGTGACTCCGGTATCTAGATATTTGCATATTCGGTTAATCCCAGCCCTACTACTATTTTTACAGAAAATGAATAATACAGTAAGATCTGGATAGAAATGTGTTTTATAATTAGAGAATTCTAAAAATATATTCCTTATCTTGCACACCTTTTGCATAACACATATGTTATGTTTTATATTTAGAAACATGTGCAATATTTAATTCTCATGTAGGATATCTACTTGATTTAGTTTCTCAGCAAACTCACGTCATAACTGTATAATGTCAGTAACATAAATGTGTAATCTATGCTAATTACACACACATAAAACATGCTTATACAGACCTGTTGGTTAGACGTAACAATTTGTGTTACGAATTCAGTTTCGATTATTTTAGTAACCATAATGATCAAGAACCGCACGAATAAGTGTTTGTATCTATTAACCCTTTGACTGCAAAAGGCGTATATGTATTAGGTGTACAAGTTAATTTTAGTCTTTTTGTTGGCAGGTTCAGAATTTATTAAAATTTTTATGCCCAAAGGTTAGTGGACGCAGTAATCCCTCTCACTTTCTATAACCTTTGCCCATCTTTCGGGCAACTGTGGGATGCCTGATTTGAAGAAACTGGGCTGTTTCATTCCGATGAACTGATCTAAAAGTGATTGCAATTCCTCATCCTAAAACCGTTGCGGTTGTCCAGGTCGTTTTTTATCCTGGAGGTCGAAATTTCCTTCCTGGAACCTTCGGTATCAGTATTTGCTGGTGGAATATGAATGAGTTACACCATTCTCACCAAGAACATCACAAATCATTTCTACAGCTTCAGCGGCGTTTCTTTTTTAACCCTTTGCACTCAAGAGGTGACCGTTAGTCGTTTAATGATACTAACCTCAAAAAATTTACTATGATTCAGGTATATTAAACATCATTTAGTTTAGTTAAGTTGTATATTAAAATTTACATATATGACTATTTAACGTCCGGGTCTGAACTAAAGTCTGAAAATTTGCGAAACTATCATATGCTAGGATTACGATGTCCCATAAGAGGGGACAGCCAAGTGCAAAGGGTTAACATGTTGAATGCCACGCCAATTTTACAGGCTTTGCCCGTGGCGCCACAATAGATTTTCTATTATACGATACATGCAATGTTGAAATATTACCTACAACAAATAAGTTACTGTTTTGAGATAGTTTACACCGCATTAATTTCTTCGCGCCACTGCATTGACGATGGTAATAATGAAAAATTGATAAGTATTAACATTTTTCTAAATTATGTATTTCTATCAATTTGAGCGCGTCGGTCACCGGTGACCCCCACGGCGCAACCGTCAAGTTGAGTGCCGGACACCGGTGACCCCCATGGCATTCAACGTGTTAATTGGAGTGCGAAGAGCACATAGTTACGAATGAGGTCTTTGCTGCACGCCAACGTTTAAACTATTATTTACGTATATTATGTTGACCGAATCAAGCAATCTTTTAATGTTTTGGAAAGCTACATGTCTACACTATAAGACCCCAAAAATACCGGTATGATATTCAAATCGTAAATAGCCTTTTTCATCATCGAAAGACGAAAGACTAAAATTAACTTGTACACATAATATATACGCCTTCACAAGTCCACCAATATATACGAAAGGCGTATATGTACGTCCTTACAAATTCATCAATATATGCGAAAGACGTAAATATACGCCTTGTGTATTTTTTTACTATAACACCTTTATTACTGTTTTACTAATTAATTCAACATGGTATTTATTGTCCTATGTAACATAGCAACTAAAAGGTTACTTAAGATAAATAAAAAAAATGAATATTTTTATTTTATTTACCATTAATATTTTTTAAACCCTAAGAATGGTATCAAATTTCTGGGTACTGTTGGGGCCACTAGTAAGTAGACAACCAGTTGCAGCGACTGACATGCGAAAAACGCGCCGTCCATGTTGATGAATTCATTCGAGAACACGACGCAGTCAAAGGATTAAAGTGATTTGTAGTAATGTCGGAAATTCAAAGAAGTAGAATAGCATTAATAAAAAATTGAATCAAAGACGATTCCAATTTTCTTATCGATAAGTGTATTAAAAAAAGTGTGTAATTTAAAATGTGTAATAATAATAATATAAAATGCTAGAAAAAATCGCAATCAGTTTAATGTATTGTTAAACTTTAGTTTTCTCTTTTCCGGCTCTCCCAAAAATTTCACAACAAATGAAGAGAGAAATTGGTGTTTATTACAATAAACTTTATTACAATAAAAAGAAGCTAAATTTATTTTTATGTACAAAACAACATTTCCTTTTCTACACATACTAAAAAAAATAAACTTTTTGGCTTTCGTAACATAACTTTATTATCTACTTCTCAGCATCGATGTCATGATTGTTAAGCTCTCTGCATTTTCTTAATTGTCTCAATCTCATTCGTACCAACCTCACAATCGAACGTTTCCCAACTTCACATCTCATGTCAACTATACTCGAGAATTACAGCCTCAACACGTATAATTGTTAACATTATATAATTTCCCTTCGTATTAGCATATTTCTCGTGCAAATTTTTTCGTATATTTATGCTGCATAAGCATCCACATCGTCTAACATCTTCAATGAAAATTTATTAATCTTTCTAAAAATTTTTGAATATGGAAGAAATTTTCCTGAAATTCACTACCCTTGAAGCTTCCGTTCTAGGCTATAGCCTACTCAGCCTACAGTGGCTCCAAAAAATATTCGTACACTATATCACAAATAAATTCGTTTAACCGTGCAATTCTGAGTCTGATAGAAGTGTTTAATAAAACTTTGTGAGTATGTAAATCGTAATGGTATACGTATGAATTAATCTCTTCTTTTCATCTAAATGCCATTTTAAAGGAGTGAAACCAACGTTGAAGTTCCTGAATTTTCTCTCATTTTTAATAGATAACTTTGTGATGGCACTTGATGAAACAAAACCTTTCAAATAGAAAACGTTTAATTTTTAATACTCCATCGCCCTGTAATTAAAAAACAGAACACAAAATCTTGTATTCAAAGCGTGAAAAATCGCTGAAACTATTTGATAAAACTTTGTGGATATGTAGATCGTAATAGTATACGTATGAATTAATCTCTTCTTTTCATCTAAATGCCATATTAAGGGGGTGAAACCAGCGTTGAAGTTTCTGAGTTCTCTCTCATTTTTTAAACATAACTTTGTAATGATACTTGATAAAGTAAAACCTTTCGAATAAAAAATGTTTGATTTTTGCACTCGAGAGGTGATTGTTAGTCATCCAATGATACTAATTACAAAAATTTTCAAATTCGAAATATTTACTAAGATTTGCCTATATTAAACGTCATTTAGTTTAATTAAGTAATATACTAAAATTTACATATACGACTATTTCATCTCTGAGTCCGATTAATAAACAAACTAACTAAAGTCTAAAAATTTGAAAAACTACCATTTGGTGACTAACAGTCACCTCTCGAGTGCAAAGGATTAATATTTCAATAACTGAAATGAATATTTCTCTTGTGATTACTAATTTTTTACACATAGCAACGGGAATCTTTTAACATCAAACTTAAATGTGTAAACAACAATAAATAATTTTAAGAGAATTTTTTATGAAAGGGAAATGATTCTAACTTAAGATTTTTCAATTGGTGGGTTCGGGGACCCCCCCTCCCCTTTAGGAGTTCTAGGGTTAACCCTTTACACTTGAGAGGTGACTGTTAGTCGTCTAATGATACTAACATTAAAGATTTTCAAATTCGAAATATTTACTAAGATTTGCCTATATTAAACGTTATTTAGTTTATTCAAGTGACATATTAAAATTTACATACATAACTATTTAATTTCCGAGTCTCACTAATAAACAAACTAACTAAAATCTGAAAATTTGAGAAACTATCATTTGGTGACTAACAGTCACCTCTCAAGCACGAAGGGTTAATACTCTATCGCCCTGTCATAAAGAAGGATCCCGGAAAAGCTTGTATTCAAAGGATGAACAATCATTGAAACTTTGTTCTGTACACACACAAAATTTCATTGAAATAAGAATTTCAGGATTAGGTGAATTTCCTTATAATACAGTGTATGAATACTTCTTGGAGCTACTCTATATCTAAATCTGCAAATGTTTACTATCGCCAAGAAGAGAAAACAGAATCTGTAAATTAAATGAGAAGATTAAACATTTACACGAATGAAATCGAAAAC
The DNA here is from genome assembly GCA_033822845.1 of Tetrapedia diversipes. NCBI lineage: Eukaryota > Metazoa > Arthropoda > Insecta > Hymenoptera > Apidae > Tetrapedia > Tetrapedia diversipes. The sequence goes on along the minus strand of JAOPTO010002401.1, from coordinate 65,649 downwards.
AAGTGAACCCATATTGTAAATATTCATACCAGATATTGAAAATTCATCACCCACAATTAATATTATCGTCAATATCCCAGAATTGTCAGTATTGAAGCTCGCATTACGAAATATCAAGATTTGCATCAATATTCAATCTAGATCCTGTAATATCGATCGTACGTGAAGAAATTATTGTTTCAAATTATGACGCTATCATATTACCAATACTGTCCGATATTGTAAATAATATTAATCGTGTGCGAGAATCTATAAAAGAAGGTTTGCTGTACAAAGATTATAACAATAATAATTGTACATATATAGTTCTAAAAGGAAATTTGTTGCTTAAATAAATTATTCTCACAAATAAACTGCAAGCTCAATGTTAACCATTTTAGAGTCATTTATTAAGTAGAGTCATTTTTGTTATAGTTTAGGAAATCATATCTTTCATTAATTATCATTTTTCAATAAATGAAGTCAACACTTACAAATTGAAACATTTAGTGCTTAAAAACCGTTATCAATTTTTAATGTCAATATTTATAAGATGACAGCTCTAACCTTCCAACTAATAAATAATATATCTTGATACAAAAAGATCAACGATGATGTTCTATTTTCAAATTAGTGACGTTTATGTATTTATAATACAAAGGCAAGAAGAAGAGTTCCTGGTCAGGTCTAGATAACTTAACCCTTACATTACTCAGGAACGGTTACTTACAGTAGGGGATAAAAGTTTAAGATGACAGAACAATGTAAAACATAATTTTATGGTTTGCAAATATTGATTATCTATTCATTTTTATTATCATTATGGTAGAACAGTATTTATTGATTAGCATAAAATACAAATTTTATTTATATATACAGTAACGGACAAAAGTTTAAGACGAGAGGACAATGTATATCATAGTTTTATGGCCTGCAAATATTGTCTCTACATTCATTTTTATTGTTATTATGGTAAAACACTATTTATTGATTAGCACAGAATGCAAATTTTGTTTATTATGCTATTCCTTATAAATTAGTTACTTTAATTTCGTTGACTCTTTGATCTTAAACTTTTGTTCGCTACTGTATTAACTCCTTGACATACAATGTCGTCTGGGAGACATTCATTTCACGTGCCATTGTAGACTTTGACGTCTGAGAGACGTCAAGATGTTTTGAAATGTTTCATACCTTACAGAACTACTAATTTATTATTTTGTAATATTACTTAATTATTGCCCATTAACATTATATATCAACCTGATTAAGTGTTATACAGCAATGTAAATTTCAAAATAAAATGTTCTGTTTCTAACCTTGCACATAATTGATCACTTGAGCCAAATTAAATGGTATTTTTTGGACGTATCGAGTTCCATTTTATTTGCATGTCAAGGGGTTAATTTATTTTCTTTTATCCTTTGGTCTTAAACTTTTGTCCGCTACTGTAATACTTACATTTTATTATTTAAATATATGACTATACACACGTCCCTATTTATGTCTTGCCTTTATCGCTGTGTTTCTAAACATACAAATTTGCATAAACATTTGTTACAAACTCGTTACTCAACGAGAACATTTTTCACGTTGTATCATTCCCAGAATCTTGCACTTGCAACATACTCGTACACGAACAATTTTTATGAATCTTTCGATTATTTTCCCTGATGAATTTCGCGAGTTGTTCGTTCTGAAGAGGAACTATTGCTCTAAGTCACGTCAGCCTAAAGTGCTTGGATGGATCGTGGTAGATGTCGATGTTACACATCGTAGTCGGTTGTGGTTCAATCCCATAACGAGTAGAGAAAGTTGCACGGTGGCAGGTACGGTAAATACGAATCTTCGAGACGTCACCGTTCCATATTATAGACTGATCGATGGGCTCAGGGCCAATATCGATTATCCGAATTTCCCATGCACACTTGATTCCTTGTTCGTTCCTGATACCAGTGATTAAAAGCACGTGGGAAGAATGTATTTATAAAATGCTAAAAATCAAGAGTAGCAAGTTACATTTGGAAGAAAAGATATTATAATTAGTTTGAACGCTTCTAAACACTGTTCCTACCACAACCGGTCAAATGACCGTTTTTAAAATTTCGATTGGAATTTTATAGATACAATGTAATTCAGTCGCCTTTAAACTTTAGACTTTTCCTCAAATATACGTATAATACATTTTTCAATTTTCACTTCTTTCTTCATTGTTTATTTTTTGAGACAAATTTGTAGTCTGTCTTACATGGGAATGTCGCGATAGGAATAGATATACGTGAAGTGTCGGTAGGAATAGTGTTAAAAAGATTCTTAAAGTTGTTTAAATCAATCAAAGGTTACCTTAAGGGATAGAGTTCTTCATATTTTCAACCGAATCGGTGTTTCGCAAAATGGCTAATCCATAATATGTGGTCAAATTGTTGATATCAGCTAGCTTCCTGGATCCTTTTCCTCCTATACCTTTATTCTTTTTCTTCACACTTCTCAATCAACTTCCAAACCTTTTTTTCACGTGTAGAACATATTCAAGCATCTTCACTATCATATTATCGTAAGGATTCAAATTTATAATAAAATTCCGGGTTTGCCGGAATGAGCCGACCGCTCAGATAGCTGTGCGCGGCAGAACGGCGCTTCGTGTGAAGGCACATAACATCGTTAATTTTTCGAATTCTGTTAAATCCCTTTGGGAACAAGTTTTTAACATGTTAAAGTCTAAGAAAATGTAAAAAAAAAATTCAATTTTTTCAATCTATCACAGTAGAATGGCCCCTAAAGTGATAAAAATGATTTTATCGTTTGTTATAATATGTACATATAAATGTTAATAATAAATATGGTGTTTTCAAATATATTAACTAATTGTAAGTCGATTTTTCCAAAACTTATCAATTTAACATCAATGTAAAGTATAATGTATACTGAGTTTAGATGCGGTTAACGAAACACCTATTTCGACAGCAAACATACAAAAGTATTGGCACAGTACGATCCTTGAGATAAAAATGCTTATATTTATTAACACGTTCGTGGACGTGAATGCTATAGCATTCATTTTCATTGTGATACATAATGACGTGAATGCTATGGCATTCAAATTTTAAAACCAATTATTATTGATTTAATTTTATATAACCTCAATTTTTTGTAACTGTTGAATATTATTTATTTATATAATATATTTACAAGAGTAATAATTATAATATAATTTAATACTATTTAACTTTATACGAATATATTCGCCTTAGACATATTGTAATTCATATGTTGATGACGAATATATCCGTCACGGCCACTTAAGAGGTTAAGACGTAGCTTAGTGCTGGATACAATTATAGAAATTTATATTTATTTTTGACAAAATCACATTTTTCTTTAACACCAAATGAGATGAAATTAGATAATTTAATGTTACTTATTCTTATATTCTTGTAACTGTAGAATCCAGTATCTCTTAAACAAAGCGAACTCGCTTTCAAAAAAAAATTTATTTGTTTAGTGGTCGTAAGTTCGTATACTAAGTTTGGTCATTTAATCCTAAAACACTTATTAACAATACAAACAAATATTTACCTTAATATAGAGTATGCAATTCTTTTACAAATAAACGTTTATACACCTTAATTTGATTATTGTTCTCGATCACTGATTACTAATAGTATTGAAAACTATAAAACATACTGTAGACTTTTAATTATTCGGTCTCACTTTAACCGGTCTTTGCTTTACGCGACAACATTTTTCTTTGCAAAAAAATAATTGACCAGACAAAGAAATTATTGACACATTCTGTGATTATTAACTTTCATTCAGTTAAATATACTTTTAGTCCAATTTTAAGTAACCTTTTTCTCATTAATTTTACTTTCTACTCATACTACACCTTTGAATAGTGGATTCGTGTAGTTTTATGTGACGTAAGTATATTTCCTTCATCATAAAAGAACTTATATGTAGGAATGCGATCGAGTGGATGTGAATTTAGGAAAATCTGAAGAATGCTTGAGTCAAGAAATAACCGTGTGAACGTAGAATGTTTACTATCTGAGTGTTTCTAAGGCGTAAAAGATGAGCACTTGAGAAAACGTTGCGACTGAGGAATTCTACGTAATGCATGGAGTGAGAAAGGTTGAAAATTAGAAAGAAAGGAAACGAGTGTTTGGAAGAATATATGACGGGGGAAATGCGAGCACGTGGCAGAAAGAGTTTGACTATGAAGGCAGAAATGTTTTGACTGTGAACGTAGAAAGATTCTAAAGTGAGAACATTGAAGTTGTTAAATTCTAAAGTCGTTTAAGTTGTTACTTTTAAATATATACATTATTAATATTCCAAGCACTTCACTTTTATTTTATTCACACCTGAGTCCCATTTCTCGCTCTACTAAAGTTGTAAAAGCAGAAATTTCTCATATATATTATGATATTTTTTCCTTAATTTCATTTGTCTGGCCAAAGGCTCAATACTACAGAGGCTATTAGGCAGCCGAAACAAAGTAATTCATATATAAGAAACGGTACAATTCATAAACAGGTTTTGTATTTTGTACTAATCAATAAATACCACACCTATTAACCCCTTAGCGAACGAATGTCGCCATATTTGCGATATTATAAATATTCTAAAAAAATCGAATGCCGCCACACAAGGTTTCAAAAAGTCGATATTTCAAGAAATCTGTTAGGTTCAGGGGTGCTTGTGTGCGCTAAAACTAAGGGCGATCGGCAATAGGGGACTATTGGGAAAAGTACCACACTCAAAAAAAAATATAAGTAATTTTGTATAAATACATTGTAAATCTATAAAAAATAAATTTATAAATTACAAATCACAACTCCCATTATTTTTCTGTAATTGTCACTGCAGTATTATTTTATTAGGACACATCTGTTCATATACTTATTATTACTGAAAATTTCCGTAAAATCCAATAAAGCGATATTAATTATGCACTTTTTCTCGCGCTGAAAGTAAAGCAATTAATTTCTTAAAAATTCGTCGATCTACTGGTCATTGTTCTATAAAAATGCGCTCGTTCATTAAGGGTTAATGATATAATTTGATATATAGACAAATTTATAACATTTTTTCATCTTAAACTTATATACGCTACACTGTGTAAGTACCTACACAAAATATTTGCGATGAAATGTTACAAACTATTTTCTGCAAAAGTATTAAAGATTTTCACACATTAAATCATCCAAAGAATCCAATATTTTAAACTGTATGAAATTTTAAGGATTATTTTTTTTCTTAAGATAGAAATGTTAAGCATTTTCACCGTTCAATTATTTTTCGACTAACCTCAAAGTTACTTTTAAAAAAAGGAATCTTCGTTATAACTTTTTAATTACGTGGAATAAAAGAAGGAAAAATTGTTGGGTTTAACGGCAGCTATTGAAATGGTGAAAATTTAATGTGCTGTTCCATTAAAAAAAAATATTTAAATAACTTACAGTTAACAGAAACTCGTCGTTAATATAAACAAATACGGAAAAACGACAAATTAGAAAGTTCAGAGAATAAAAAACACATATAAATGTTATAAATATTTATGTTACTGTCACGTTGTAAGTTATCGTCTCAAATCCATAATTATCTTCCTACATCCTTATGAAAAACTCAATTTCTAAAGGGTTTCCATATATAAGGCACATATTAGCATCATTTTCAGCTAAAAATATACACGTGCCAAACCTTTCCAAAATTACGAAAAGAAAGTGAATACTGAATACTGTGTACCTATACAACAAACCATTTATGCATAAGCTATTCCCTAAATTAAAAGTATAATGTAGTAGAATATCGATTATCCGAACGTAGCTAAAAATAAGCTTGCTAAAAAGAAATACATTATAGCAAATCCCTGTCGAGTCCTGGAACTCCAAGAAATAGGTTAAAGAGCCCAGATCCAGTAATAAAACATTTGCACTGCAAATATGTACTTTTTTGGAATTCAGAAACGTGCTGTGTTTTTTATTTAAGTGTCTCCATTTTTGTTTAAATTAAAATAAATTAGTAATTTCCTATGCTTAAAAAAAGAAATCAAATACAGCACTTTCTCTGATAAAACTTATGTTAGGAAAGATCAAAAAAGTTCGACAGATTCTTACTGACTCACAAATCATTTCTCCACTAGGGCTTCCACCTAAAGGTGGAGCTAGAAGCTTTACTTAAGGGTGTTAAATATATAAAGTATTTTAAACGGTTTAAAATTTGTTTGTAATTCAAATTTTAATGTTTCCATCTGATATGATAACTTAAATAATTACATTTATATTAAGGAGCACTACCGCTAAGTATGCAACTCGTAAACGGCTCTCTAAACAGTGTTAGAAAATGTTATTCTAAGTAACGAATAAATTTGACTTAGTTGTTATTTATGAATAATAAATAAGTCAAAATTATTCTTTATTTAGAAGTTTTCGAGTAAAAGTATAATGTTTATATTTCTAAAGATATAAGTAAGGATTATTAGCTATTTTAAATATTTTTCTTTATAATATCATTAGATTTCATGTAAACCGTAACAGACATAACATTACGTATTATTTATACGGCTACGGAAAAAGCAATTGAAGTTAGTACATTGCAATCATCAGTTAAATAGTCATAGAGTTACATTACGGTATAGATAAACGCAAACTCTATTTCCTTATAAATTAGAGCGAAACTGTTCTGCTAGTAGAAACTTCTGCTAAAATAATAATAATTATCGAATTTCTATTTCAAACTCCCATATCAGATCGATAAAAATACGAGTAATATCCCAAGTGCACCTAAGAGTAGGTAATTATTAATTTAAAATGTACAGGGATAAGACAGGAAAGGAGGCTCGATTCATTAGATTAAGTTCTCATAAGAATTGTGAGATTCAACATCGGCCGCATCAAAGTCGTACAAGAATTGTCGTGAATAAAATTATTGTTTCGTAGGTGCACTCAAATCCACCATTACCAACTGCCTTTCGAGCGAGACCGCAAGGTCCACCTGGATTACCAAGACATCCGCTAAATAACAATCCCATAAGGCAACCACGTCCAGGAGGACAATCGTTGCAGATCCGTTTCGATAGCGGCCCCCCGGTTGGATCGTCCAATTCGACTCAATTCGCGCAGTTTAGACCGCATGGACCTCCGCGATCAGACGGATCGTTCCCCCAGAAATCGCCGCAACAAGATCAAAACTCGCCGATCGTTTTGAATCCACGTTTCCCTCTCTCGCCTGTGCAACGTCCTGGCCCGCAACTGGGACCAAGACCGTCGTATCCCGGAAACCATCAGGCACAGAGATTTCAAGGAGGTCCGCAACGACATCAACAACCGCGACCGGAGTATCAAAACGCGCCTCAGCAAGGACGCAATCCCGAGATCGTTGCGAGATCGCAAGAAATCGCGCACAGGCAGCGTTTGCAACGGAATGAATCGTTGTTAAACATACCCGAACAAAGTGCACCACCGAGAAGGGAAGAGAGAAAGCCCGCGGTTCCGCATATAGTCGTGAACAAAATGGCCGACTTCGATAGTTCCAGGAAGCTCCAGCAGTCCGAGAACGTCGCCTCGAAGGAGAAACCGGAGATTCGCGAAAACGCGGAGAACGACGACGACGACGACGTTGTGATGGACAGAAAGTCGCCTCGTGCTAATGGAAACTCTGTCGAGCAGCACGATTTGATCAAACCTAAATTGCCGATTAAGGATGCTTCTCAGGTGGTGAAGAGGCCGGAAACCGCCACTATTAACGGAAAGCCTGACAACAAGCTTGAAGCTCGTGAGAAAGTTAACGATGATACCGCAAACCACGATTCTGGGAAACCTGTTAAAGAAGTCAACGCGGCGGACAGTGAAAGCAGATTATCGCCGACAATTAAATCGAATAACGCAACGAGCAAAGAACCGTCGTACAAACAAGAAGAACTAGCCAAAATGGTAATAGAGGACCAAAAAATGGCCGGAAATGAAAAATTGAATACGGAAACTGTAATAAACTCTGTAGTACAAAATGAAATGAAATCTTCACTCAAACCGGTTGTTACCGAAAACAAAATTATAAAATCGGATAATACTAATGCGTTCGCTGCACCTGAACAATCTACCAAACAATTGGAAGAAACAAATCGCAAAGAAGCATTGTCAGATCTTAGTCATTCTCAAAACGAGAAAGGATCGAAAGATTTGCCGTCGAAATCTCCAAAGAAAGATCAAAACGACGAAAAACCACTGAAAACCTCACCAACCAAACTGAATGAAAATAATAAGACTCAGCCACAGCAAAGCCCATCTCAATTCCCAGATAAATCTCGAATTAGTGTCCCGGTTGAAATGAATCAGGATCAAAATCAGCAAGAATCGGGGAAATCTAAAGTTCCAGACAAGTTCCATGATGATAATACGAAAGAAAATGAACACAAATCGAAAATGCCTGAATCCTCGGAACAGTTACGAGAAACAGTTGCACCAACGGATACGATAAAAGCTCAAAGCAGAGAAGAAGCGAAGACACCGTCCATGCCTCCGGATAAATCGAGCGTGATTACGACAGCAGAAGTAAATCAGAGTCAAAACGAAAGAGAAGTGGCGGCATCGGAAACTGATTCGCGTGCAGATTCATCGAAAGAAGTAAAAGAGGACAGAAACGAACAAGATTCAAAGTCGTTGCCTGTTAAATTAGATAAGCCAAATCGGATAAACGTGCCAGCCGAGGCAAATCAGAATCAGAATTTAGCAAAACCAAGCGAATCGTCCAAAATTTCGGAGGAATCGAACGAGAAAGCATTGCCAGATCTTAGTCATTCTCGAAACGAGAAAGAACCGAAAGATCTGCCGTTGAAGTCTCCAAAGAACGAATCGACAGATGTGAGTAAAGAACCGGAAACGCGGAATGGCTTGCAAGATTATTCTCGTTGCGATAATCTTACGCAAAACACTGCAGAGCCGAACGAAACCAGTCCTGTTATGAATTCATTTACTTCTGAAAAGGTCAGTGTACCATCGGAGAAGATGCAAGAGGTGATGGTAGCTTCGAAGGATCAAGAAAAGCTTTCTGAAAAAGTAGTGTCTCCTCCAAAGTCCCCGAACGATCGCGTGAAAGGCTTCGACAATGGCCAACAGAGATCATTATCGGTAAAACATTCGCCGTCCACCAGTCCTCGTTCACCTGTTTCTCCAAAATCACCGAAGTCGCCTACCATTAACGAGAACTTGGAAGAGAACGAAAGCAAGAAGACCGCTGTGGACGTTAAGCATTCGAGTAACCAGGGAAAAAGCGAGGCTAAAACACCGCCGAAAAGTTTGTTAAACACTCACTCGATCCCGTCTAAAACTCAACGTGTATCAAAGTTTGGAAAATCGGATAAGAAATCAGAAAAGAAGTCTTCAACGACACCAGGTTCTTATTTATGCTTGAGAAAGTTTTGAACAGCATAGCGAGAATAAAAGCGCACCAATGCAACAATATCGCGAGGTTTTAAGCAAAGCACTCTAGTTTTATTTTTCATAATGTTTTTCGTAGAAATTTTCAAAGTTGAAGTACTTTGCTAACAAGGAAATGCTGCGAACGATCTGGTTTCGATTTGGATGAAATTTGGCAGGCTTGAAGATCAACCAAAAGTAGTAGATACGTATATTTTTTAGCTGCGATAACCCTAAAGCAAGTTTAACACGTTCAACCCGGCGCGAACCACACCTAGTTTGCTCTGTCTGACGGCGTGGACCGTCGGTAGTTCCCATATATTTCTAATTTTATTTGAAAAAGCATACTTTAAATTGAACAACTGGGAAGAGACTAGATGATAATATAAAATGGAAAAGAAAAATTATGTTTGTTGGCGGACACTTCCTGTCCGACGGCAAGACTTTTTTGGTCGAAAGAGTGTTTATTATTTTTAGGCATTTATTGGGGGTAAGAAATAATATTTTTTAAATATATAAAAATAAAAGAATATATTGAATATTGTATGAGAATAATTTATTTTTCATAGTTATTTTCAATATAAAAAAAAACAATTCGTCAAACAAAAGAGTCAAAATGAACAATAATTATATAGGAAAGTAATGAAAGAAGCAAGCGCCGCCAGACGAATAAACATCTGATAATCTCGAGCCCGCTGACCATACGGACTTCGAAAACATGCGCCGGGTTGAACGTGTTAACCCTTTGCGGTCCTATGTCGAGCGTCACTCAACACTACGCACAGTGGGGTATTTGCCCCGAAAAATTGGACAAAACTCTTTCCATATTCAATCAATCTTTAAACTGACATAATTTCGCTGAAATTTATTCAAATTGGATAAAACAAAGACGATTGTAAGGTTAACCCTTTGCAGTCCAATGTCCAACGTGTCTAGACACATCGTCGACAAAGGACCTGCTGAAACGAAATTGCAAATGCAGCGCGGACCGCAAAGGGTTCAGGAAGAAAATAACCCCTCAAATATCGACTCCTCCAAGTGCTAACTCGGAACCGGTAAGGGATATCAAAACATTTTCTTAACACTTAGCCGACAGAATGTGGAGATCTCCCATTTTTTCCTCAATAAAGCGCTGCAATTGATTCTATTTGCTTTTGTTATTAGTTAGTCTTGAACTAGTACTGTTTATAAATTTTCTAATATACAATTTTTAATAAATTGAACATCAGCTTAGGAGCAATTAATAACAAAAGTGAATAGAATCAATGGCACTACTTTGGCAAGGAAAAAATGGGAGATCTCCCCATCCGATTGGCTCAGTGTTAACAAAAATTGTATTGTTTTTAACGTATTATAATAAAATTCAAAAATTAACAAAAAATACTCAATAGTATGTAAAAAAAAAAATGAATCGGTTATATTTATTTGAAAAAATGCAGTGATTATTCAAACAACAAAAAAGATAGTAATTTTTATTTCAAAAGCAGCGATATATATATGTATAGTTGCCTCAATAAATAATGCGAAACCTCCATTTCTTACATTGGCCGCTTATATTATATTTCTGTAACCAAGCCGACTGTATCTTTTCGAATAAATATAACCAGCTCCCTTTTTTTGAAGCGTTGTTGGGTGTTTTTTGTTAAGTTTTGCATCTTATTATACAATTTTTGTTAAACAAATTTTTTGACATTTCTTACCATTTCCGAATTAGCATTTGAAGAGATCAATTTTAGAGGGACGATTTTTCCTCTTAAACTCGAGTTACCGCAGCTAAAAAAAATACGTATTTACCATTTTTGGCTGTTCTTCAAGCTTGGCAAATTTTATCCAAATCGGAGCCGGACCGTTCGCGGCATTTTCTTGTAAGATTTTGCTTCACAAATGCTAAGATAGCACGCTTAAATATCTACTTCAATATAATACAGAAATTATATCACCTTTGCTTATGGTTTTTCAGAAATTGAAAATGGCGGCATAATGAACGAATCGATGCAATCCAATGTGGTAAGTGTTTTTATTTATACGGAACGTTATTGGACTAATGATTTTACTTGAAGGTATGAAACAAAAATGTAGAACCTTTTTATTCATTAACACGTTCCGTGCCGGACCGATTTTTGAAGACTTCCCGTTCAAGCCGCGTGAAGCGTATACAACCCACACTTTTACGATTAACCCTTTGCACTCAAATTTAATATGACAATAAATTACCGCTAACTCGGAATTTATCTTTTTATTCAATCAAAACAAAACTTTTCCAATACGTTATTATTGGAAAAATACAAGTGTTAGTTGTAACACTTCATGAGTATAATTAAAAAAAATGAAAATTTCACAAAATATTTATTTATACAGATACAAATTTGTATAAAATACATCCCAGCAGAGCAATCCAAAAATATAATGTTCATACATTTATATTTACATATATAAGGTGTAAGTGCGTGAGAATAACAAAATATAACAGCAAGAACAATTTATTCAACGATTTAAAATATAACGAAATAACAAAATATAATGAAATAACAATACAAATAACAAATAATAAATATAATTGAACAGATTTGATATCGCTATTGAAAACTGAAGATTTTATGTGTGTCGTCTTCGAAAAATGGTCTTTTTATATGGTTGCCCCCCGCCATATGGCTGTCTGTACTTTTGGTGGAGGTGGTGGCACCCTAGAAATTATCGAAGGAAACCTGGGACTCCGCGCGGACAAAAGTAATCGCCCGCTCGGACCCTCGGTGTTCGAGGTCCAGGTAAAACGGAGTAGTAAAAAAGTTCATTGATCGACTGTAGGCATTTCCTTACAGCCATTTTAATTACTATATTTCCTTCGATGTTTTCCAAGGTACCGCCACATATATGTACACAAAATTATACTTCATAATCCCTTGTAAAATGTATGACGTCGCATACGCTGAGACACAAGCGCAACGGTAAAACTTGTGATGTCGCAAACGCTGAGACATACGAGAGCAAAGGGTTAACACTTACAAGTGAACACCGCGAACTGTCATTCATGGATTTGAATGAAACTTTGTGGAATTATAGAGTAATCCAAGACAAGAATAACGGTATGTGTTACGTTGTAACAACATTCATTTTATATTTTCAAGGGTATATTTGGAGACAGCATCATTAAGGCTAAATAATACCCTTTTTAGCAAACGTACTTATTGCCATGCCAGTTTCGGGTTTTTCCCATTTTTTCTATGTTCCTTCGATTTGGCCTGGCTTCCTTAAAAATTTCAGGTAGTTTACGCGATTAAGGTTATCCTCGGTACATTTTACTTTCGACCGATGAAACAAAATATACCTGAAGTCGCTGGAAACATTTTCGACAGTCAACAATATCTCCCACCCCAAAAAGGGAACCAAACACCCCACTCCTGACACCTTTATATAAGCACATAACATCCCTCCAGCGAGAGATTTTGTAAAAATACATTAAACAGTAACGTTCAACCACGCTCGTGTAATAGAAATATATTCAGTCTTTTTATATCTAAAAACATCAATCATTTCTTGTACTGTACCTGCATCAACCTCAAATATTCGAGTGTATAAGTTACCACTCGAAGTGCACAACGTTTAATTTTAAAAATTATTAAACTCTATGTGCGCCCTGTACAGTATGCTTCGTTTGGGCCCAACCGACCTTTAAAAAGTGGAAGTGTCGATTTCACTTTAGGGTTAATTTTCACACCCTTAAAGGTCGGTTGGGCCCAAATGAAGCATACCGGTATTTTTGTCTTAGATTACTCTATAATCCCACAAAGTTTCATCCAAATCCGTGGATGACAGTTCGCGGTGTTCCCCTTGTTAGCCGACCGAACGGGGAGATCTCCCATTTTGTCCTCAACAGAGCGCTGCAATTGATTCTATTTGCTTTTGTTATTAGTTAGTCTTGAACTAGTACTGTTCATAAATTTTCTAACATACAATTTTTAATAAATTCAACATCAGCTTAGGACCAATTAATAACAAAAGTGAATAGAATCAATGGCGCTGCTTTGTCAAGGAAAAAATGGGAGAACTCCCCATTCGGTCAGCTAAGTGTTAAATAATATTTTTGAGTTAAGTACACCTTACAATTTTTCAATAGTACAAAATCGTAATTAAAATTCTTTTTTAATTCTTCATTTTACAATGAGAACACCCACCCAATGGCTTAAACCAGGGGTCGGCAACTTGCGGCTCTTTGGATGAGAAGCTGCGGTTCTTTAGTTCCATACGCAAATATTATTTACTTTATCAAAAAAAAAAACATTTAAAAATCGTTCTGAATCGATTAACGAGGATTAGGCACCGATTCTATCTCTCAGCCACTTGTACTCGCTTTTCACCGCACCCCTCCCCGTGACACACGTCGTCACTGTCGTCAGTAAATGTTTAATTGTTTTAATTTTTTACTTAAATAATAAGTAATTATCTAATAATGCCGTATATATATTATCTAATTTGTTGTGAAAAACACTACTTATATATGAATAAGTAGATATTTTTTCTTTAAAAAACTTTATTTATGCGAGTACTATTTATTATTGGCAAGAAAAAATTTTGTGGCTCTTTAAAAACTTTGAAATTTTGCAAATTGTAATTTTTGACTCTTCCGATTCCAAAGGTTGCCGACCCCTGGCTTAAATGAAAAATTCAGCATGGAACGTGTTAAAATAAAAATACCCAACAAAATCTTAATCTATTCATATTAATCAATTTGATGTTAGATGTGAGATGTATAGTATTTTTAATTTATAAATAATGTATTAATTAAATTACGAGAATTGTTGTATATAAAAATTGCTCAGTTTTAAAATGATCTCAAAACCATGTAACTGTTATGTACATTTTTTCAACCTAGTTATTACGATATAAAGATATAGTACTTGCATAGGTAGAAGTTAAGTGACTCACCTCTATACATTGAAGTGTAAGTGAAACCGTGCTCAAGTGACTGTACTTAATAAATCTTGAACATCGATTTATTCGAAACAAAGCTTCAAAGGAAAGAATACGTTATTCTACAGTTTCGTCCTATTATTTCATGTAAAGTCACTACTCATTAATATCTCCAGTTTAATAGTAGCAAATACGGAAATTATTGATAGAAATCATAGAAGTACTGAAAAAATTGAAAGAATATTACATATTAGTTTACTGTAATAACTGTGATGTTAATGACGAACTAATATTTGTCGTAAAAATTAATTTAATCAACAATTTGTATAGTTACTATTTTTAATTGACGTCACAAATTTGGAATTTCGAAACTTTTTGTAAATATTTGCAACCATTTATTCTTTACTATACAAACATCTCTTAACTCTTTCATGCAATTTACTTTGTTTTGTCAGTAGTAAATGTAATAACTTTTCAGTTATATTTATTTTTCTTCACTGATTTATTACTAACAGTATTCAATAAACGCAAATTGTGATAAAATTGAATTCATTCTATTGCATTTCATTATTTGAACTATATATTATGAAAAAAATCCATAAATGCCCGTTTTACTTTTCTTTTTAGAAGCCTATCCTTTCAGAGTTATTATGCTTCCAAATTTTCTGTCGATAATGTACCTACAGCACCGTCCAAAAGTGTCTGAGTTTTTACAGTGGCTTATAAAATTGATCAGATGATTAAATCATATTTCTTTAATCAAATCCAGCTATAAATTTACTATTCACTATTACTTTAATTACTATTATATTATTATTATTAATACAAATTTATAATTATTAATACATTATTTACTATTATTATTTATTATTTATTATTATTAATACATATTATTTATTATTATTAATTTACATATATACATTTATATATATATATATATTACAATTTATATATATATATATATATATTATTATTATTACTATACTATATTACTATTTATTTAATATCCCCATGAACCTTTTAATTAATTAATATAATTTACAGTTAACCATTATATTAAGAAAAAAAATAAAGAATACAGTAAAGGAAAATATGTGATCAATTTCGCTAGTCATTGTACATGTTTACAATTATGAGTAAAATATTTTCGTTAATACCTCTTTTGATTTAATTAAACATTTAAGAACCCGTTTAAATGAACAATATTTAACAATAAACAATATGTATAGTGATAATAGAATGAATTAAATTTTAAACTACTATACATTTATTTACACAGATCTGCATTATCTACAGTAAATTCTGTCAAATATCAAAGAATTTGTGCAGAATGTGTCTTATTTTAAAAATTGATTATATTATTATAGGATTATTGATTGCCTTATTGTAGTGACCAGATGCTTATAGAGTAGCGTATATTTTGGTAACCGTTGGATCGATATACGAAAATAATAACACAATTATCACAGGAGCCTACCACAAATGGAGTTGCAGAATCACCCACGAAAAACTCATCCTCAAAATCAAAAGAAACAGACAAAGCGTCAACAGCTGGATCACCTATAAAATCTCCAAGCAAGTCTGTTAAATCATTGCCACGTACTCCGGATACTCCTTCATCGATAAGTGGCCAGGAGAAGAAAAGTAAGTAACATTTTTATACGGATATATTGTTTTCTATAACAAATTTTACGAATATTGTCTCTCTATGGTGTAATTTCCTACAAAAATTTTAATTTTTGATTTTATGTCTTCAAACCCCTTTGCAAAACCTTTTCTGTTTCATAAATTATCAGATAATAAATATAGTTATTATTTAATATTGAGTAAATAAACATTTAATAGGTCAATAAGCATACCTTTTAAAAATTAAAAAGTCTGATTAAAAATTGGCACTTGTAAACTTACATTTTTTTTGCATTTTTAAAATTATGTACCAAAGAATTATAACATGCTTAATTTTATTTCTAACTTTCTATGCAATGTAACAATAAATATCGGCTTTAGATTGTACACATATGTATATATAATTTTTTATAGCTTAAACTGAAAAGCAAATAATTTACATAAAACTACTTTAATTTAAATTAAAGACACTTATACATGGTCATTGATCTTATATGTAATATGTGTATATATATTTCTCAATTTAGAAATATGAACAGATCAAGATACAAATTATTTTGTTGTTGTAACAGGTAAATATGTCTTTATGTAAAATGGTAACAAAAAAATATTAAATTCATAATTTATATTGTAAGTTTCAGAACTCTTTCTTTAATTTTGTAAAGGTTAGATTTGACTACTAACTAATATTTGAAATATGGTTTCTAAGAATCGTATTTTATATTTGAATTGGTGATTTTATTTTATGATAGTAATTCATAAATAATAAAGTAAATCAATTCAAAATTTTCATAGCATAAATTTTAATCAGTATTGGACAAAAATGTAATCTGATTAATGATTGATGATTATGATTGACTTAAAACTATGTTAATAATCACGATTACCTATTATTAAGTAATCAATAATCATCGATTAATAATTAAAATCAGTGTAATCAAAGGTCATGATTAATTCAATAATGCTCATTAATCATGTAATAATTATGACTTTGATTATGATTAATAATTAATTTAATGCAATTTAAACAATAAACAGTACATATTTTTTGAAATCATATTTATTACTGTTTATATGTTCTTATATATAATGAATTGTTACTTTCAGAAAAACCTAATCTCAATAGCATACTTCTTTGAATTGAGGTACATTCGATTTTATCACTGTATTAACCCTTTGCACTCGAAAGGTGACTGTTAGTCATTTAATGATATTAACTTCAAAAATTTGCAAATTCGAAATATTTACTAAGATTCGCCTATATTATACGTCATTTAGTTTAGTTAGGTGATATACTAAAATTTACGTGTATGACTATTTAACCTTTGAGTCTAACTAATAAACAAACTAACTGAAGTCTGAAAATTTGTGAACTATCATTTGGTGACTAACGGTCACCTCTCGAGTACAAGGGGTTAAATGCGGATACCCTATATCACTGTATTAAGGTAAATAATGGTTAGTGATTACAAATTACAAATGATGTACAAGATTACTAAATCATTTCATACAATGATTACATGATCGATGATTATAATCGTTACAATCACTTTTGATAATCAATTATATTAATTATCAAAATGTAGTTGATTCCCACCCAACTCTGCTTTTAAAGTATCCTAATAAAACTCCACAAATAGGCAAGTTAACAGATAATATACAGTTTTGTAAAACATCTTAAAATTGTTTTGCAATATTAACCCCTCAACGTGCACGCTCGATTTAACTCGAGCGACAATAAAATCTACAATACAATAAAAATTTTGATTATTTTTGTATTTTTTTAATTTTCTTGCCAAGACAACATTCTAAATTGTGTTTTTTTTTTACATTAAAAGAAATTGCTTTTCATTGGCTGGTTTAAAAAAAAAAAACTGCATAAGGGGTTAAACGGTAGATACAGTTTTCCTCAACTTAACCAAAGTATATTTTTGTTGAATAACGAGTTTCACGTATGTTTTATTTTTTATATCAATATATATTCTTATAACAATTGTAACAGTAAGTGTGTTTGCTAGTGTATACGAAATCATGCTATTGCGTTGTTTTATAAACCGTTTACAGGTGTTATTGGATATTTATGCCCGTTTACTGGGTCAATTGCACAGCAGGGTTGCCCTGCTTGTTTTGTCAGAGATTAAATCCCTTACATAGTCACGCCCTAAATTTACGTATTAATTGGTTCTTAAATAGCCGACGAAATCCATCTTTACTCATGTCAGTTTAATTAATCTTTACGGACTACTGGGTAAGTTAAATAGGCCCACAACATTACACATCAGAATTCGGTATTGATTAACTACATTTTGATGATTACTATAATTCATTACTCAGAGTAACCATAATAATTATAATCATCAATCATGTAATCATTACATGGAATAATTTAGTAATCTTGCACATCGTTTTGAATTTGTAATCATTAGTCGTTCATTTGTAATGATTTGAATGATTACACACACACTATTCGCGCGCATATTCAACATAATGATAAAATCGAATGTACATGCAAAAAAGTATACTGTTCATAGTAAGTGTTTTTCAAAGTTATGAAGATACGAAGTTGATCAACTTCTTTGTGTTGCCTCTAATTTTATGAATCAATGAAACTGAATGTTTTATTGATATTCATCTCTTTAGCATATACACATATATGATGCATTATACATTCCAACACGTGCATGATTTTGCAACTCATTACATATAAAAATATATAAACATAAGAATAAATATGTACCTTCAAAAAAAAAAATTCCTAATTCTATTTACTGTTTAAATTGAAATAAATTGTTCATCATCCTTATAGTTTTAATTATGATTGAATTTTATTTAATTTAATCATAATCAAAAATATAATCATTACATGATTGATGATTACTAAATTAATCATGACCTTCGATCAGAATGCTTTCAATTGCTCCTATTAATCATTAATAAAGGATTATTAGTTGCTTAATAATCAATAATCATGATTATTAACATAATTTTACGTTAATCATAATAGTCAATCATTAATTAAATTACGTTTTGCCTCACTCTGTCAAAAATATTAACAATGAAGTAGTAAGTGTGAGGTTTTATTTATTGATTATTGCCCACGCGGACGCATAAAATACACGGTTTCTGGTTCTTGACATGTCTTGCTGGTAATTTCTGTCCTCCACAAAAAATGCTAAATAAATATACTAGCCCCCACAAAGGGCTTTCTGTTAACCCATTTGCATCATGACTGTACTTGATTACCAGTATTGGCACTTCGGTGGAAAAGATCAAAATTTTCAGCAATGTCCAACCTCAATCCTTTTTACTAATTGCACCAGATCAGTAATGTCATCGATACTTTTCGATATTGACAGTATTATTGATCGTATGCCGGTCCCTTACCCCTTTTGATACGAGCGCTCTTTCCGCTGTACGAGGTCCCGTGCCGAAAACGCGCAGATAGCACATAATCAGTCCGTTAGAAAACTTTTCTAACCTTATATAAGATCTATGTTTAATAAAACAATGCTTTTTTCCAAGTGTTGTTTGTAACTTTAATATTAAGAGATATTTATATAAAATTCTATCACTTACATGAATTATACTATTTGTGGCACGGATTGCCACATGGATGCCGGATATATACGGCGCTCGTCCACACAGGTCATCAGATGGATGCCGGATATATCCGACGGTCGTCCACACAGGTCATCAAATGGGCACCGGATATATCCGGCTCCCGTACCGAAAGGGTTAAAGTTGAGATTGTATTTTTACACATTGAACCATAAAATACAGTACATATGGGTTATGCGATCCAATTGCTCGTATTATAATTAAAAAAATTGCTGTATTGGAACAAATCGACTTTTTCGACACTACTGCATATGTTCAAACGTCAACTTCATTATCTAATGTTTGAGCAAAACTGATTAATTATAAACCAAATGTTAGTAACAGTTCATTTAACCTTTTAGGATCGACGCGCCACTATAGTGGCTTTCGCGGATGGCATCTTTCTGGACGACAAGCCACTATAGTGGCTTTCGCGGATATTATCTCTTTATACAGGGTGTTCGGACAGCCCTGGGCTTAAATTGAAAGAGTAACTCCCTGAGACATTCTAAGACGAAAATCAAGAGTAACGATTTTGCGTTTGAGGCTTTGTTTACGAGTTATAACTAGTTAAAGAGATCGTTTAATCCGGACCGTTCGACGCTTGAGCATCACTGTGGACTCAGCGACGTTACCGACCGAGTTGCCTCGGTTACCCGCTCTCAAGAGTCGAACGGTCCGGATTAAACGATATCTTTAACTAGTTAAAACTCGTAAACAAAGCCTCAAACGCAAAATCGTTACTCTTGATTTTCGTCTTAGAATGTCTAAGGGAGTTACTCTTTCAATTTAAGCCCAGGGCTGTCCGAACACCCTGTATAACATACCCAATTGTATTATTAATTATTAAATAGGGAATTGTAAAAGTTAAAGTATGCGTAATATATTTTGAAGAAAATTATAATTTAATCGTCAAATATTTCATTCCAATGTACTGGCGTAGAGAACGGTGTTATCCGTCACATATTGCAGTGTTGTACCGCTTATGCGTAATTCGCGTCAAACCCCACCGTTCAGGGAGTAGGCCACTTGCACAATTCAGCCGTACCTAAAAGGTTAATAGATCTTTTCGTTTCGTGTCTCAGCCTATATTCGAATAATCAATCAGTCGGGAAATCGACGTCTTACTGTATATTTAATTGATTATATCCCACTAAAATTGTATATTATTATGTCACAAATGCTCATTAAAATCGGTATAAAATAGTTCAGATTCTTTACTTGCAAGTGTAGTACCTATAGGTGAAAGAAGACCTGAACATTAACTTTTTCTATGTGACGTGTTTTCATATTTTAATATTTATAATTGAATGGCGTCCTGTCCAATACAAATATTATTTATGCTTAAATTACTTGTTTTAATAAACTCATTTTCACCTTGATACGTATACCTATCTTAAAATTATACTTAAAACGTAACAAGTTTTAATAGTTCAAAGATATTATTTAGAAACTTTTATAATATTAGGAAAGTATAATTTGAAAACGTATTGTAAACAATTATTACAAGCTTTTATAATTTTCTTTCAATTGTGCAGAGGTGCCTATGAACAAAATTCAAGTGGGATCAGCACCTTCTCCAAATTTGAAGACGGTAAGATCGAAGATTGGCTCTTTGGACAATGCAAGTTACAAACCAGGCGGTGGAAAGGTGAAAATCGAAAACAGGAAGCTTGATTTCAGCAAGGCACAACCGAAGATCGCTGCGAAGAATGAGAAATATACGCCAAGTGGTGGCGATAAAAAGGTTGACCTTTTAATTTTATTTTATTTCAGTCATTTCATTTGCTCATATCTTTACAGTTTCTGAGAAACTTTTTTAATGTTATACGAATTAGAGAAAAAACATATACGAACAAATTTATTTATTAGGTGTACAAGTTAATTTTAGTCTTTCATCTTTCAATGATGATAAAGCCTATTTACAATGTGAATATCGTAACGGCATTTTCGGATTCTTATAGAGTAGACACCTACAGTGGCTCCAAAAAGTATTCGTACACTGTATTATAAGGAAATTCATCTACTTTTGAAATTCTGATTTCAATCAAACTTTATGTGTGTAGAAAGCATGGCTCGTCCTGCGTAGAGCAATATCTTTTAACACTATTCCTACCAACACTTCACGTGTACCTACTCCTACTGCAACATTCCCACGTAAGACGGACTACAAATTTTTCTCAGAAAATAAACAATGAAAAAGGAAGTGAATATTGAAAAATGTATTATACGTTTATTTGAAGAAAAGTCTAAAGTTTAAAGGCGATTCAATTATGTTGTGTATATGAAATTCTAATCAAAATTTTAAAAACGGTCATTTGACCGGTTGTGGTAGGAATAGTGTTAAGGGGGCTGATAACGAATCTCAAAGTTTCAGCGACTTTTCACGCTTTGAATACAAGCTTTTCTGTGTTCTTTCTTTTATTACAGGGCGATAGAGTATTAAAAATTAAACATGTTCTATTTGAAAGGTTTACAAGAAACGTCAATTGTTTCGAATGAAATTGTGTAAAAGTTCTGCTTAAATTATCTCATTGCTTTCAAAATTTTCTTTCCTTTATTGGAGATGTGTATTTTAATGATTATTGCTTACTTCTGGTAATAATTGCAATCGGTATTGAACTGCTTCAGATTGTTCGAGCTATCAAGGGTATACCTCTAATTTGATAGCTATCAGGGGAAGAAAAGAATAATTAGGTCGAATTTGATGTTCTTGATCGTAAAAGCTTCTTTTTTTATTACAGGCCGATAGAATATTAACCTTTGTGCTCGAGAGGAGACTGTTAGTCACCAAATGATAGTTTCTCAAATTTTCAGACTTTATTTAGTTTGTTTATTAATCAGACTCAGAGGTTAAATAGTCGTATATGTAAATTTTAGTATATTAATTAATTAAACTAAATGGCGTTTAATATAAGCGAATCTTAGTAAACGTTTTGAATTTGAAAATTTTTGAAGTTAGTATCATTGGATCACTAATAGTCACCTGTCGAGTGCAAAAATCAAACATTTTCTACTCGAAGAAAGGTATTGCTTCATCAAGTACCATTACAAAGTTATCTTTAAAAAATGAGAGAGAACTGAGAAACTTCAACGCTGGTTTCACCCCTTTAAAATGGTATTTAGATGAAAAGAAGAAATTAATTCATACGTATAATATTACGATCTACATATCCACAAAGTTTTATCAAATACTTCTATCAGACTCAAAATTTCACAAAACAAATTTATTTGTGGCATAGTGTACAAATACTTTTTGGAGCCACTGTATGTTGTGTGTAGCTTCTGAAGTTCTGAATCGTGTTAGTGATTATAAAAGTGATCTAGATTAACATCTTCCTTTGAATATTCTTATTCTATGTTCTCCTGTGATTTTTATTTTCACTATCATGTAATTCAATTAATCGAATAACGTTTTCATTTTAACCATTGACGTAGATCATTCACTTAGGTTTCGACAGTTTTGAATCATAAGAATGACAAAGAGTTTCGAATTTCCACAATTTTCGTCAGAAATAAAGAGAAAATTAATTTATCCACTCAAAATTCGAAACTTTTTGGGTTTCGTCAGGTTTTGAGATTTCAAGGATTTGAGTGTATCATCTGTGATAAAAAAAAAATGTAATTAATCTAATCATAATTCTAACACACACAAAGTTTTATCAAATACTTCTATCAGATTCAGGATTTCAGGGTTAAACGAATTTATTTGTGGCATAGTGTACGAATACTTTTTGGAGCCACTGTAGCTTTCTTAAACATTAGAAGACTGTTTGATTCGGTCCACATAACCCAAGTAAACAATAGTTTAAACGATGGCGTACAGCAAAGAACAGAATCGTCGTTATGTACTCTTCGCATTTCAGTTAAAAAAAAAATGCCGCTGTAGCTGCAGAAATGATCTGTGATGCTCTTGGTGAGAAACCGAATGTTCCGGGAAAGAAATCTCGATCTCCAGGATAAAAAATGACCTCATAAAAAACGATTCAAGGATGAGGAACTGCAATTACTTTTAAATGAGTTCATAGAAATGAAATAGCCTAGTTTCTTCAAATCAAACATCCGTTGTCCGAAAGATGGGCAAAGGTTATAGGTAATGAGGAAGGTTACTTCATCCACTAACCTTTGGGCATACAAATTTAAATAAAATCTGAACGTGTCAAAAAAAAGATTAAAATAAAATTTTTATCCCAAAGGTTAATCAATAAAAAACGACCTGGGCAACCGCAACGATTAAGGGATAAGAAATTGCAATTACTTTTAAATGAGTTCATCGAAATGAAATAGCCTAGTTTCTTCAAATCGGGCATCCGTTGTTCGAAAGATGGGCAAAAGTTATAGGAAATGAGGGAGGTTACTTCATCCACTAACCTTTGGGCATACAAATTTAAATAAACTCTGAACCTGCCAAAGAAAGACTAAAATTAACTTGTACACCTAATAGTATAGTTTACAAAAAATAGCAGTTTAAATGAAATAAATCTGTTAGAAAAAAAAGTTTATTATATATGATATAGCAATACATTAAGAAAGATGTTTATATAATTATACATAGTAACTTTAATAAAAGAAACTTAAGATTTGCTTGATATGATATAATATTATCAAAAACATCACGCTCTATAGATGTCGCGAATATCGTACAAAATCATCATAAAATACAAATTTTAATAGCATATTGTAAAAAGTCTTATGATTATTATATTTAATATTATATTTAGGATTATTAGCAAAAGTATAAGGTACTCTTAAATTATAAATAATAACAATATATAACTATTCATGATACAACTCTGGTGATTCTGGGTCCAACTTTTCAACTCGGTTTTCGTTCAACACTCATGACTCTCGATCCTACTCTGGCATTAATTTTTCAAAGAAAAACCCTCCTTGGTCCACCCTTTTCTCACCACGAATCCACATGCTTTCACACCGCGTACTTACCAAAACATTGCCAACCCATCGGTGGATTGTTGGTCACCAACGGTTTTAACCCCTTGCACTATTCGGAACCTCGGAAAAAGTCAGGCCAAACGCGGCTGCCTCAATCGTCGCAGTGAAGGACGAACGGTGGAGCGCGCGTGCCGAAACTTGAGACCCATCTTATCCACGCGATGGAACTCTTGTGAAATTCAAATGAATTTGAATCAAAAACTTTTATATATACTTTAATTGTCACATAAGATTAAAACAAATTCTGAATAAGGAATAATAATATAATTAATTAATAACGAAATAAAAATATGTAATAGCAAATCCGCGGTAGTAGTATTTGAACTCAAATAAGTTTTCTGATTATCTCACTAATATTGACATAATTAAAAATATTAACATAATTATTTAATATAATTTATATTAATTATTAATATAATAATAAATAACATAATTTATTAATTATTAATAAATAAATAACATAATTATTAAAATATTGCTTTGCTGTCCTTTCCGTTCAGCCGGCAGCCGGCGAGCAATACAAAGTTGTAGGGTATCGCTGAGAGATAAGGAATTATTCTTTGTTGCTCTAATTTCGACGCCTTTTAGGGGTACGTGTGATTCTGTTCACTATATTTTCGTATGGTGTATAAAAAAAAGTCTCGTACGTACCTTCGAGAGGTGATCAATTGGAAAAGACCTACCGAAGTGTACAGATTGTTTGAAAAGAAAGTTGTGTTTAGTTTTGAAAATAGTTATTGCCCATAACATTGAATATGTCGGAAAGAGAAGAAGATAGTGACACGTCAAGTGAAATATTTGTATCTTCCAAACGTCGCAGAGTAGTACGGTTGTCATCATCAGAAGATGATAATTCATTAGACGGACCGACGCCAGTCAAACGAAAATTCTAGTGCCGGTCCTCAGGGACCGGCGCCGGACTCAACGTGTTAAACCTAAAACTGAAAGACACAATATAAATAAACAATTAAATATCAACTTTGCCCGAAATTAAAATCACGAGTCAGACTCGTGATATTCATGTTTGGTCTGGAACTGAACAACGAGCCCGACTCGTGACATCCATCTTTGGCCTAAAATTTTCATCACGAGTCAGACTCGTCAAAATAGTGCAAGGGTTTAATGTTCTTTTCCGGTCGTGATCCTCAAAACTACGCTATTATTCTTAAAAACTACACTAGTTCCAAAAACTACGATACTACAGTATATCTCTTTGAGGCACAGGATTTCAGAGAATAAATGGACCCATGTTGCACATAAATTTTGTTGCGTTTTAAATTAAACAAAATTGGTATATTTTTATTAACGAAATACTGACATGTTGAAACTTACCAACACAAGCGAACGTATTTATAATTTATTTTTTATGGTATTACCAACTGCTTTGCGTAAGTAAGACTAAATATAAACCTATGCGCGTGCAACTATTGCAATATTCCGAGGTGGGTCTAAAAATGTCCCACCATGCATTACCGTGCATCAAAAAGGTGGGACATTTTGAATCCCGTCGTGCCCTAAAGAGATATAAGATATATACAGTGGCTCCAAAAAGTATTCGTACACTGTGTTACAAATAAATTCATTTAACCTTAAAGTTCTGATTTCGATGAAAGTTTTTAATAAAATTTTGTAAATATGTGGAACGTAATAGTATGTTTATGGATTAATTTTTTCTTTTATTAAAATACCACCTTAAGGAGGTGAAAACAACGTTAATGGTTTTAATAGTTTTTCTCGTATTTTAAATATAATTTTGTAATGGTGTGTGATAAAGCAAAACCTTTCGGATAAAAGATGTTCAATTTTTAATCTTCTATCACTCAGTCATAGAAAAAGATTCCAGAGAAACTTGTATTCAAAGCATGAAGAATCGCTAAAACTTTGAGGATAATTTTTAACCTTTCAAAAAGAATTCCCGTCGAGAAAAAAAATTGCTCCGTGTATAACCCATTATGCTCTATACACATGCAAACTTTCATTGAAATCAGAATTTCAGGATTAGGTAAATTTCTTTGAAATGTAGTGTACGAATACATTTTGAAGCCATTGTATAATACATTTTTCAATATTCGCTTCTTTTTTCATTGTTTATTTTCTGAGAAAAATTCGTAGTCTGTGTTACGAAGGAATGTCGGTAGGAATTGTTAGATATGTGCAATTCGATCGTCTGAGACCTCTGGTGATTACCGAATGCGGTAACCTTCACGCGTTTGTTCTGTTCTCCCCCTCGCTGTATTTTGTTAATGTTGTAACCCGTCAAATAATTAATATAGATCTGTCAGTACCATCTAGAAGCCTTATGTAAAAATCTCTAACAGGAATAATGTTAAAAAATGATATACAAGAATACAAGCAGTAGAAATTGTTCGTCCCGTATTCAATACAGGAAATCCAGCATGAAGTCGTCGGCAGTTGAATTCAAACGGAGCGTGAAGTTGGAATCGCGTTGTTGAAATCCGCGTTTGCACGAGCGTGGTCGATTCTGGAAACAGAAGTCTGTTTCCACGACGTCGCGTTTCACCACCTCCTTCGATGCCGCAAACGAGGATGGCCGTCCGGTTACGGGCCCCGATAGCGCAATCGTCGCGGTGAACAATGAAGCGTTGCATAAAGACGCGCGCGCCTAACGGCGATGAACTCTCCGCGCGGCAAAATAATGAACTTTCGCGAGTCCCCGCATGCGCGCGGCTTCCCACGGGCCCGCGAGCGGAGCGGTTGCGTCATCAGGGGCCCAGCAATTAGTCCCAACTCGTCGCGCGGACCCGCATGCGTGTGGCGCTGCACGTGCAACACACGTTTCTGTCGTTCTCCGACCCGCCGCCTTCTTGCGCTTGCGCAATACGATCAGTCCTGGGTGAAGTATCGGGTTGTGCGGAAAGTTCGCGACGATTTTTGATAGGTGGCGCAAGCACGGGTCTAATGTAGGCAATTTAACACATTGATAGCCGGCCCCGCGAAAACGCGAGTTTCTGAATCTGTCGTTGATGATGTGGATTTTTGTTAACGTTAAATTGTATATGACGAATATGCAAATAAAATGCACTGTTTCACGAAAATATATAATGTTTTAAATATTTTTTATTGGCCATTCAGTGATGAGAAACAAACGAATAAGGTTGGCGCTCAGGTTTTAAATGTCTCAAGTCGCCGGCTGTCAATGTGTTAAGAATGGTCCTGATGGCCCGGCTATTAACCTTGAACTCCTAAGGGGTGGGGGTCCTCGAACCCACAAATTGGAAAACCTTAAATTGGAATCATTTCCCTTTTATAAAAAATTCTCTTAAAATTATTTATTGTTGTATACACATGTTAAACAAATGTAAGTTACACAAAGCTTGACAACTATGTTCAATATAATAATAAAAAAAAAAATAAGTACCATTCAAAGAATTGTCCTTTGAAGTAAATTTCGAATAAGCTTCTAAAATACTAGGGAGTTATCGGCATTGTTGAAACAATAAAAGTTATCAAAGTAATTTCGCGGGTTTTTTTCTGAATGTATGCGTGGACCTGAGTGGACAATGAATAAATGAACGACGAACAGATGAATGTCGTACGAGAGAATGGAAGCGTGTCGTAGGAGTAGGAAGAAGTAATTTTTAATACTAAGCAAAGTATACTGTACACAGTAATTATTATTAGTATTATTAGTTTTATTAATGCAAACGTTACCAACAAAATCAAACGCTATACTGTAATCCTTAACAATAAATACAGTTAATATCTAAAACGCAACAGGCAACAAAATTGAAAAATAGTTCGTAGTGCAAACGGTTAATCTCTGTTTCATTTAACAGCACTTCTTTTAGGTGTTTCGTTCAACATTCAAATTTTTGCATCTAACTCTATTTTATTTAACAGCTCTGTTTCAGGCGTTTCGTTTAACTTTCAAGTTTTGTCGTCTGCGAATTTCTTCGTTAATCAATTTCTTTTATTGATCAATTTTGATCGAACGAGTTCTTTCATTTTGTCTTTCTTTCTAAAAATCGGAAATGGAAGGTTGAATTTTCTCTGGGACGAAAAGAACGGAAGGGATGAAGATTTCAAGAAAATGATAGTTTATAGAGTAGAAAAAGGAAAAATCGTAGACACGTACTACAAGTTTTAGAACGCAGCAATTAGAGTATATCAAATTAAGAGCGTCGCTCCTCCTCTCGTTGTTGCCACGGGGCATTTACGCTCCTTTCAGCATGAAGCCCTCGATTTGCACAGCGGCTCGTTCCATCGATAATTCCGATTTCTGCGAAGCTCGGTAATCTCCCAGAAATTTCTCCATCGCCTTCCCTTCTGCTTTATCCGAAGCTTTCCTACTGCTTAGCTGTCTGCCCACCATGTTTCTCTTGCTTTATCTTATTGTGATGTTCTCCTTTCTGTGTGTCCACCTTTTCTTCAACACCTTCTCTGAGAAGGGAAGGACCCCAACTGTACCACACCGATTTCAACGATCTTTCATAGGATGATAGAGTACATATTGTTAAGTATGTTTGCTAAATATTAGCCGTAGTTACTTGATAGTTTTAAAGATATAATTGGTTAAAGGTACATACCTAGTGAAGTACTATGATTGTATACCATTAGTTATAGAGCCACAACGGCAAAGTGAAGTATTGTGCGACTTATAAGCAGAAAGTTCCGTGATCGAATCCCCAGTTCACTAAAGTTGTTTTTATTCTTTTTCGTTGTCTTTTTTTCTTTTCTGTCCCACTACTATTTCACTGTAATGAAACTGTATAGCTAGACACATAGATAACATACAAATTAAAAAATATTCTGCAATAAACAAGCTTTTGTTCTGCAATCCTGATTCAGAATAACTTTCGATTAGTATTTTTTTTACATCTACGATAACTATCATTCTGATAGTCAACTCATCATGAACAGTGTCACCACAGTGAAGTAATAGTGACTAAAGAGAGAAAGAAAACAAAAATAAATATAAAAAATATTTACATGACGGGGATTCGATCGTCGAATTTCCGATTCACAATACATACAACCTGTCGGTTCACCATTCTTCAATTTCGATTATAAATTCATAATCATAGTAGATTAATACATATATGTCTTTAATTATTTATATCTTTAAAACTACCAGGTAACTACGGCTAATATTTGGCAGACATACTTAACAATATGTACTCTATCATCTTATGAAAGATCGTTGAAATCCGTGTGGTACAGTTGGGGTCCTTCCCTTGTGAGAATCCTAACCTCACTTTCCAACCTCTCTATTTCTTTCTACTTCCTTACTGTACCTGTTACCACTTATCACCCAGTGCTTTCCTTCCCTCCTTCCTCTTGTTATTCTTCCACCTTATATCCGTATCCCTCGCTAATCTTATTACTTTTATTCTTTCCTTGTATTCTGCCTTGTTCTAACCACGTGTACCCTTCTGTCCCGCCAAACCGGAAGTCGCGAAGCTCGGTAATCATCAGCAGGAATCGAAAAGTTTGTGTCTCTGAATTTCGTGGAAAATCAAACAACGATTGTAAAATGTTTAACATTCAACTGGTTCAGAAAACGTATTCGTGTTCCAATTTATTCATGGCTAATATAAATAGACAGGGAATTTTTATAAGAATAGATAATAAAAATTTACGTGTATTTCGTGCTTTTTCGCGGTTTTTTTTTCAGTTTCAGTTTTCCAGAAATGCACAACTTCTCCCACTTTAAAAATCGCAGTGGTAACAAATTAAAGTGAAAATCAAACGTTTGAAATTTTCTTTTTTTACACTTTTGTTCGCAACGGGTAGAAATATTAAAATGCAAAGTTACAAGCAAATTTTAAATTCACCTAAATTTTAAATTCACCTCTGGTTACTACATCAAAGCTACATGATCGATCCAAACGAAGCTTAGATCTTCAGGATCTTTTCACCTCGACCAAAAAGGAAAGAGGGGAAAAGAAAAGGGGGAGAAAAAAAGAATTACGAGGAGCGGTGATTGCCTAGCAAAAGTTAATTAAGCCGCGTAAAAAGCGTCCAAGCATCGAAACGCGTTTGGGCCACAGCTCATTAACGGGTCAGGATAATCACGCTAAGGTGTCCGAAGCAAGAGAAATAAAAAAGACAAAAAGAAGAAGTGAAGAGAAACCGCGATTCCCGGCTGTAGGTCAGTGCTAGAAAGTATTCGGATTTCCTGGTCTACCAGCACGAAACGGTGCGTACGAAAAGCTACAGTAGCGGGCAAAAGTTTAAGACGACAGGACAATGTAAAGTATAGTTTTATAGTATGCAAATATTGTTCGTATAGTTATTTTTGTCGTCATTATGATAGAACATTATTGATCAGCATAGAATAATTATGGGGACTATTCTGAGTTTTTTTTCAGGAAAAACAGTCTCGTTTGTAAAAAGAATTCATAGAAACTTAAGTGTCGTATGTACAGTAGCGAACAAAAGTTTAAGACGACAGGGCAATGTGAAACATAGTTTTATAGTATGCAAATATTGTTCATATACTTATTTTTATCGTCGTTATGGTAGAACACTATTTATTGATCAGCATGGAATAATTAGTGGAACTATTCTGAGTTTTGCAGGAAAAAATGTCTCGTTTGTAAAAAGAATTTATGAAGATTTAAGTGTCGTATGTACAGTAGCGGACAAAAGTTTAAGACTAAGGTGTCAAAGAAAATGAATTAATTGATTCATAAGAAATAACAGTATAAATAAAATTTGTTCTCTCTGCTTATCAATAAATAGTGTTTTATAACAATGAAAATAACAATGAATAGATAAACAATATTTGCAAATACAGTAACGGACAAAAGTTTGAGACTAAGGTGTCAAAGAAAATAAATTAATTGATTAATAAGAATTAGCAGTATAAATAAAATTTGTACTCTATGCTGATGAATAAATAGTATTCTATAACAATGAAAATAACAATGAATAGATAAATAATATTTGCAAATACAGTAACGGACAAAAATTTAAGACTAAGGTGTCAAAGAAAATAAATTAATTGATTAATAAAAAATAACAGTACAAATAAAACTTATAGTCTATGCTGATCAATAAATAGTATTCTAGAATAATGACAATAATAATGAATAGATAAATAATATTTGCAAATACAGTAGCGGACAAAAGTTTAAAACCAAGGCGTCAAAGAAAATAAATTAATTGATTAATAAGAAATAATATTTTAAATAAAATTTGTACTCTATGCTGATCAATGAATAGTATTTTACAATAATAAAAATAACAATGGATAGATAAAAAATATTTGCGAACCATAAAATTATATTTTACATTGCCCTGTTATCTGAAACTTTTGTCGGTTACTGTACATCGACAGTTTTGGTTTGCTAGTACCGTTCGTTCGGAAAATGATTTATAGGAACGGATTTATCCAGCCGGCGGTTGCCATAATTGACGTAATATCTGAGAATTTGCAACGTTTATCGATTCGACACCATTCGAAGCGGTATCGCGTCCGCGTCCTGCGGGAAAGCTTATCTCTCGCCGAATAACGGTTTCAGTATAAACCAGGAAGTGGCGGGCAAAACGGTAATTGCAGTGATACCAGAGACATACTTTCTAACTGGATCCTCCGCGATATAGTTGTAACAGCTGTTACATCAGGATAAATTCACCTAGCTGGTGGCTACAATTTTACGCATGTATCGGGTGTCTATCATTTGTTTGAAATCACGATGAATTTTGACCTTTTAACTCTTCGAGGCGCACGATTTTAACCCATTAACCGTTTGAGTGTCAAAGAATTTTCTTGTATATGTGCTAAATTTAAAGTTATTTTTTTTGGAAAATAATAAAAACGGCAATAATTAACTCAAATTATTATATGAATGATAATTTTCAGCAAAAACAAATTTTGGATTTATCTTTTCATGCCATAGTCATTTTCAGATAAATTAGATTTTGACATGGTGCTATTTTTATTACCAGTATAACGCTTATCTTAAAAGAAAAAAAATAATTTTTAATTTTTATATTATGAAAAACCATAATTTAATAATATTAATAAAAACCGAAATTAATATGAACCCAACCGCTCTCAATTAATGCGAAAATTATAGTATCAATTTACATTTTTGGCAAAACGGTTAAGGACCAACGTTAAACTTTTATCTTCAGCATTTTCTCTGTCAATTTACCACTTTAAATTTTGTTTTTATCAATATTACTCGTTTGTAAAATTATTGATCAAATTATAATTATTGTATCTGAACTAATAGCAAGACTGAACTAATAGTACACTGTTGAAAATTTGGATTCACTATGTATTTCATTTATTTGAAATCATAAAGAATTTTGACCCTTTAATTTCTCGAGGTGCACGATTTAGCCCATTAAGGACCAACGTTAAACTTTTATCTTCAGCATTTTCTCTGTCAATTTACCTCTTTAAATTTTGTATTTCAATATTACTCGTTTGTAAAATTATTGATCAAATTATAATGATTGTATCTGAATTAATAGTACACTGTTGAAAATTTGGATTCACTATGTATTTCATTTATTTGAAATCATAAAGAATTTTGACCCTTTAATTTCTCGAGGTGCACGATTTAGCCCATTAAGGACCAACGTTAAACTTTTATCTTCAGCATTTTCTCTGTCAATTTACCTCTTTAAATTTTGTATTTCAATATTACTCGTTTGTAAAATTATTGATCAAATTATAATGATTGTATCTGAATTAATAGCAAGACTGAACTAATAGTGCACTGTTGAAAATTTGGATTCGCTATGTATTTTGCGGGACGTGGAACTGAAGAAAGAAGAAAAAATACAGAATTTACGTGGTTCGATTAGAAATTGTTAAAAATTAAAAACCACTTCTACTTTTCTGCGATATTAATGATAACAAGATCGAAAATAAATTGTAATGAAAAATTTTACAACCCGCCTAGTAATTCCAAACTTTTAGTCGGTGGTGTACAGTCAATCGCAAAAGCTGTTTAAATCTCAAACATCTGATTCGAGATGTCAAATCAAAATTAACATAGTCCTATGATAAAGTTCTTATTCTTATTGTTCACGTCAGAGAAAGATCGATTGAAATTTTCTTACGTTCGCACCTGTTCAAATATTTTAAACGCATAATTAACGCTAAAATGTCGTCGAATATCTACGAACACGTCTGTCACGTGGCCGAGTACCGGTTGGTATTGTTCGACGACCACTTCCGCCGCCTTAGATGGATTTTCGCGGCCACTTCCGGCCGTAAACGAAATTGGTAATCGATACCCGAAGGCTTCTTTCATTCGAGACACGAAGACACTGACCATTGTGGCAGGTTTCACGTTATTTCTTGCAGGAAACAACGAACACCTTCTCGCAGTTGTAATATTAAATTATTTACTATATTTACTTTTACCCTGTCATAAAAAAAGTACACAGAAAAGCTTGTGTTCAAAACGTGAAAAATCGCTGAAACTTTGAGATTCGTTATCAGCCTCTTTAAAAGATATTTTGCCGCCGAAAAAATTGCTTCACGCAGGACACATTATGCTCTGTACGCACATAAAGTTTCATTGAAATCAGAATTTCAGAAATAGATGAATTTTCCTTATAATACAGTGTACGAATACTTTTTGGAGTCACTGTACGTTAAATAAATATTTCTTTAATTTCACTTTTGAGAGTCGGATGAAACTTCTATTTTGAGTATGACACGTGATCGTCAAAATTTTATAAAATTGTAAATTTTTATTCGACTTTATTTATTCTGCTTTAAAAAAATCTAATGGCTACTACTGAAATCCCTTTATCGCGATTCCTAAGAGGTTGCCGAATAAAATATAACAGAGAAGAATTTTGAAACATAAAGTTTCATTGAAATCAGAATTTCAGAAGTAGATGAATTTTCCTTATAATACAGTGTACGAATACTTTTTTGGAGTCACTGTACGTTAAATAAATATTTCTTTAATTTCACTTTTGAGAGTCGGATGAAACTTCTATTTTGAGTATGACACGTGATCGTCAAAATTTTATAAAATTGTAAATTTTTATTCGACTTTATTTATTGTGCTTTTAAACAGTCTAATGGCTACTACTGAAATCCCTTTATCGCGATTCCTAAGAGGTTGCCGAATAAAATATAACAGAGAAGAATTTTGAAACATAAAGTTTCATTGAAATCAGAATTTCATAAGTAGATGAATTTCCTTATAATACAGAGTACGAATACTTTTTGGAGCCACTGTAAGTATAAATGAAGAATATTGCTGCAATTGAAACTCATTCTTAAGTCTTCTATCCTTTTAATAATAAACACAACAATATAAAATCCTTCCAAAAGTCAATCATTAACAATTATTACCAATATATTTGTACAAACTTATATTTTTGCAAGCATAACCGTGCAGGCTAAAAGTTTGTTTCTATTTTATTAAATACTCTGCATTTTATTTTAAATGTTGATCTACATTTTTGTGTACTCAAGTTTCTCATAATAAGAGCGGTACCAATATTATTCCCTGACGAATCGCGAATATTTGTACAAATTTATATTTTTGCAAGCATAACCGTGCAGACTAAGAATTTGTTTCTATTTTATTAAATACTCTGCATCTCATTTTAAATGTTGATCTACATTTTTGTGTACTCAAGTTTCTCGTAATAAGGGCGGTACCAATATTATTCCCTGACGAATCGCGAATATTTGTACAAACTTATATTTTTGCAAGCATAACCGTGCAGACTAAGAATTTGTTTCTATTTTATTAAATACTCTGCATCTCATTTTAAATGTTGATCTACATTTTTGCGTACTCAAGTTTCTCGTAATAAGGGCGGTACCAATCATAATGCACAATCATGAGAAGCTGTTCTAATTCCGCAGCGCGATACGTATATCGTAATATGCAAATGGAACCGCGGGAGGCGGCCATTAGTACGGCTCATTGTGATCCGTTTACGCTTCTTTCGATGAATGAAGCAACGTGTCCTAATTACCTCGCGTTGTTACCGTAACCATCGTAAGCCGATGCACGAGTGTCCTTTTGCGGTTTCAGCAGATGTTCCTCGCGTCAGAGGATATGATCTAATTTCCGGTTAATATCGATGCGCTCCCAATAGCGTCGCTTCCCCTCCTCCCCTCGTTATGTTGCATAGCTAACGGGAAAATGGTTGCTATGATTGGATGGTCGATTGACAGAGACACAATAAGAAACAGGGAGGCAGAGTGCAAAATCTTTTATTTTTTCCACCCTAGACTGTCGTCTCTTTACTACTCTTTGATTATAATTCTGCGATTTTTAGAGAAATGTAAAAATGTTGACAAAGACACAATAAGAAACAGGGATGCAGATTGCAAAATTTTTTATTTTTATCACTCTAGGCTATCGTATCTTTACTACCCCTCGATTAGAATCCTACAATTCTTAGAAAAATGTAAAAATATTGAGGGACACGATAGGAGACAGGGAGGCAGAATACAAAATTGTTTACTGTTACCTCATTAGGCTATCGTATCTTTACTATCCCTCGATTACAATTCTGCAATTCTTAGAAAAATGTAAAAATGTTGACAAAGACACAATAAGAAACAGGGAGGCAGAATGCAAAATTTTTTACTGTTACGGTATTAGGCTATCGTATCTTTACTATCCCTCGATTATAATTTTGCGATTTTTAGAAAAATGTAAAAATGTTGACAAAGACACAATAAGAAACAGGGAGTTAGAATGCAAAATTTTTTATCTTTACTACCCCTCGATTAGAATTTTGCGATTTTTAGAAAAATGTAAAAATGTTGACAAAGACACGATAAGAGACAGGGAGGCAGAATGCAAAATTTTTTATTTTTACCACCCTAGGTTGTCGTATTTTGACTACCCCTCGATTAGAATTTTACGATTCTTAGAAAAATGTTAAAATGTTGACAAAGACACAATAAGAAACAGGGAGGCAGAATGCAAAATTTTTTATCTTTACTACCCCTCGATTACAATTCTGTGATTCTTAGAAAAATGTAAAAATGTTGACAAAGACACAATAAGAAACAGGGATGCAGAATGCAAAATTTTTTATTTTTACCACCCTAGGCTGTCGTATCTTTACCACTCCTCGGTCAGAATCCCACAATTCTTAGAAAAATGTAAAAATGTCGCATGTATTCATATTGTAGTATCGAAGTTTTAAGAGATCATAGATAAATAATATTAGCGAACCATAAAATTATGTTTTACATTGTTCTGTCTCAAAATTTTGTCGGCTACTGTACATAAATATATTACAGTTTTCTTCTTGTTCCCGACAATATTGCATATAAAGGGTTAAAATAAATAAATAAATTTAACTCGTATTTTTTTCAATCTCGCGTCCCCTAAATTATATACACTAACGGATAAAAGTTTAAGACCGAAAGTTTAGCGAGAATAAATTAGTTTGTCGGCAGTATTCGCAATTTTTCAATGCCAACTTGTATTTTTTTCAATCTCACGCCCCCTAAATTGTATATACTAGCAGATGAAAGTTTAGGACCGAAAATTTAGCGAGAATAAATTAGTTTGTCGGCAATATTCGAAATTTTTCAACGCCAACTCGTCGAACCAACCTCCAATCTGAGTGGGCCACCGACGACGAGAGGAAAGGATCGATTGAGACAAGCTGGCGAAGAATCTAGTCAGAGAACGAGCAACAACGTTCCTCGAGCCTCTTTCGTCATCTAGAAACAAGGATTGCGCAAACACGCATTCCTACTTCCTTTCAGCCTTTACCCACTGCTCGAAAGTTATCCAGTTAACTGTAGGCGCATTTAGATATCAACAGCAGGTGTATATTACCAACTGATCGCAATCGTTGGTATTACAGTAGCAGACAAAAGTTTAAGACGAGAAGACAATGTAGAATTTATAGTTTTATGGTCTGTAAATATTGTCTGCAAATTACAGAATGCAAATTTTATTTATACAGTTATTTCTTATTATCAATTAATTTATTTTCTTTGACACCTTGGTCTTATACTTTTGTCCGCTACTGTATTTGCAAATATTTGTTATCTATTCATTGTTATTGTCATTATTGTAGAACACTATTCATTGATCAGCATAGAGTACAGATTTTGTTTATACTGTTATTTTTTATTAATCAATTAATTTTCTTTCACGATCTGTTTTTAAACTTTTGTCCGATACTGCATTTGCAAATACTAATAATAATAATACTAAATACTATTTATTGATTAACATAGAATGAAAATAAATAAATTCTAATAAATTAGTTAATTTAATTTCGTTCACTCTTCGGTCTTAAACTTTTGTCCGTTATTGTACCTAATCCTGGCTAAAACTTTCGCTGTTCTTCCGTGAAATTGATCAAATATGCGCTTTCGTTACGAGTTCTATTTAATCGAAGTACAGTTATCCAGCATAAATTACGTTGATTAATTAAGAAATTTAGGTGTTCAGAAGTAGACATTTAACCCTTTGCGCTCAAGAGGTGACCGCTGATAATTAATCAAACGATAGCAATTTCGCAAGTTTCCGGATACAAATAGTGATGTTTAAAATTTTCAGCAGCTTTTAACTGAATTAAACGAGTGTTAAGATCAATAAATTCTAATTTCTTTAATTCCAATGTTTTATACCTGGAAATTTTTAAAGACAGAGAGTCGCCTTTCAAGTGCAAAGGATTAATAGTCAGGAAATATCTTAAGCATAATATTTTCAAGATTTAAATTCTATCTGCCCAAAATTATTTTTCTTTTCATCGTCATTTTGTTGTGTCCTACTTTATCTTATCGTAATTTGTTTATTAATTTGCAATTTATTTATTGATTAAGATCGACATAGAGAAAATATTTTTTTTTTGTACAAACTAACTTATTTTAATTGTCTGAATTATCAGGTCGTCAATCTTGTCACAATCACGGTTAATTAGGCGATTACGTCTGGATAGAGGACAGATGAATGCTTGGTGAATTCCAGTTACCTATTATCGCGACCGTAACAACATTCTACCGGTTACTCGATTTTGCTTTTACTACAACCACCGACCGACTGTCTTCACCGTTAAAGCCATTAGCATTTATCTCATTAGTTCAATGAGTTCGTCAAGCATGATCATTTTCGTGTCAGATGTTTCATCGCGAAGAGCAACGAACCCGTTGCGTATTTGTCTCGAGCTGTAAACACTTTTAGTTCCCATTTCGAACACTGCTTTTTACTCAAAGCTTCAAGGAGAAGCAATTATAACAGACCACGCGAAAATCACTCATTAATCTTTGCTCAACAAAGAAGAGCCCCCGACTTGTGAAGCATGTCGTTGCAAAGTGGAAAAATAGTTCTTTTATTGATAATTCTGAGCAAAAATTTATAACTAAATTTATTTTTGGCGATCAATAAATGGTTTGCATATTTTTTTTCAGAGATTAAAAAAAGTTACAGCATATACTTTTTGACATATTGTGAATTCACAATCATAGGTCAGGACTGTGAATACAATGAATAAATTTCTCTTTGCATATTGTTAAACTACCTAATAAAAGAAATATTATTAATTCTGAGCAAAAATGGTACTAAATTTATTTTTGGGGATCAATAAGTGCTTTGGACGTTTTTTATCAAAGGCTAATGAAAGTTACAGCATATACTTTTTGATATGTCGTGAATTCACAATCATAGATCAAGACTGTGAATAAAATGAACAAATTTCTCTTTGTATATTGTTAAACTACCTAGTGAAAGAAATGTTATTAATTCTGAGCAAAAATGGTACTAAATTTATTTTTGTTGAACAATCAAAGTTGTGCACTTTTTTTTTTCAGAGATTAAAAAAAGTTACAGCATATATTTTTTGATATGTCGTGAATTCACAATTATAGATCAGGACTGTGAATAAAATGAACAAATTTCTCTTTGCATATCGCTAAACTATCTAGTGAAAGAAATGTTATTAATTCTGAGTAAAAATGGTACTAAATTTATTTTTGATGATCAATCAATGATTTGGACGTTTTTTTCAGAGATTAATGAAAGTCACAGCATATATTTTTTGACATATTGTGAATTCACAATCATAGATCAAGACTGTGAATAAAATGAACAAATTTCTCTTTGCATATCACTGAATAGCCAAGTGAAAGGACTTTCATTGTCAATTCTGAGCAAAAACGGTACTAAATTTATTTTTGGCACACAATCAAAGTTGTGCACGTTTTTTCGTCAGAGATTAATAAATGATACAGTGTATTTTTTTGGAATGCTGTAAGAATTTAACGATCAGTTAAGTGTACCACGGAATAAGAATGGTTGAAAATCGCTGGTCTCGGCGAATGCCAGGCATATTATATACAGGGTGTGCCTCTGTTGCATTGCGATGTGGTCTGACCGCATTGCAATATTATAATTGCGACGGCATTTCGTAACTTTGTCTTTTAAACTTCTTTTTTTAAACCACAGTTCTAACAAACTTTTTTTTTTTTTAATATTTTGACAATAATAATCACTTTTGATAAAACAATCTCTTTTAAACTTTTGTTTTTAGTTTGTACAATATAATTACACATTTCTACGTTACCTAATTTCGTTTTTTAATAATTTAATAATTTTAACGATTTCGCTACTTTCACAAAAATTA
Source organism: Tetrapedia diversipes (assembly GCA_033822845.1). NCBI lineage: Eukaryota > Metazoa > Arthropoda > Insecta > Hymenoptera > Apidae > Tetrapedia > Tetrapedia diversipes. The sequence continues at coordinate 25,612 of JAOPTO010002401.1, read as the reverse complement.
GCAAATGTTTTCGTGTCAAGCTGTAACAATTATAATTAATGCAGAAAGCAAATACTTTTCGACTCGAAGAAATTAAATTGACAATCCGTGTTAAGCTGTAACAGTTATAATTAATGCAGAAAGCAAATACTTTTCGACTTGAAGAAATTAAATTGGCAGTCCGTGTTGAGCTTTAACAATTATGATTAATGCAGAAAGCAAATACTTT
>JAOPTO010002401.1:0-21038 GCA_033822845.1 Tetrapedia diversipes | reverse complement strand
TGAAACTGCAGAAATGAACTGTGATGCTCTTGGTGAGAATGTTGTAACTCATTCCACCAACAAATACTGCTACCGAAGGTTCCAGGAAGGAAATTTCGACCTTCAGGATAAAAAATGATTTGGGCAACCGCAACGATTCTGAGGATAAGGAATTGCAATCACTTTTAGATGAGTTCATCGAAATGAAACAGCCTAGTTTCTTCGAATCAGACGTTACAGTTGCCTGAAAGATGGGCAAAGGTTATAAAAAGTATGGAAGATTGTTTCATGCACTAACTTTTGGGCATAAAAATTTAAATAAACTCTGAATCTGCTAAAAAAAAGACTAAAATTAACTTGTACACATTATTACATCGAATCCCGAATTTTCATCGCGTTCAAATTTTCTATTTTTAAAGCATCCATTCTCAAAGATGTCCAGGTGATCTGGTTTACCTGATTTACCCTGTGTATCCTTCCTAAGAGGAAGCTCGAAAGAAATTTCGTTCCTAGAAACGAGTGAATGCGAAACGGTCGAGCGAACCGCGACGAAATAGGCCTTTGAACTGTGCAACGTGAAAATGCTGAAGGCTCTCCTGGCCCGCCCACACCTGCACACCTTTGTCAAACGACGATCCGCCTACCTGATCCAGCCGGCTCTGGACCAAACCTAAAAATCGCGCGGCCTACCTAACCTACGAGTCGAACTTCCACGCTCGCATAATTGCGAGTCCAGGTATGACCGGAGGAAAGTAGAACCAGTTGTATCAGGCCACTGAATTCCAAAGCAATCTGTACTAACGTTTTCACCATTATTAACCATTTGCGATCGAAAGGCGACTGTTAGTCACCAAATGATAGTTTCGAAAATTTTCAGGCTTTAGTTAGTTTGCTTATTAGTAAGATTCAGACAGTCGTATATGTAAATTTTAATATATGACTTGATTAATTGAATGACGTTTATTATAGGTGAATCTTAGTAAATATTTTGAATTTAGTATCATTAGACGACTAACGATCACCTCTCGACTGTAAAGGGTTAAATGTTTCGTAAGTCTGTTTGACAAATAAAAATTTCCTATAAATTTAACCCTTTGCACTTGAAAGGTGACTGTTAATCACCAAATAATAGTTTCGCAAATTTTCAGACTTTAGTTAGTTTGCTTATTAGTAAGATTCAGACAGTCGAATATGTAAATTTTAATACATGACTTGATTAATTGAATGACGTTTACTGTAGGGGAATCTTAGTAAATATTTCAAATTTGAAAATTTTTGAATTTAGTATCATTAGACGACTAACGATCACCTCTCGACTGTAAAGGGTTAAATGTTTCGTAAGTCTGTTTGACAAATAAAAATTTCCTATAAATTTAACCCTTTGCGCTTGAAAGACGACTGTTAGCCGCCAAATGATAGCTTCACAAATTTTTAGATCGTAGTTAATTTGTTTATTAGTAAAATTCAGAGGTTAAACAGTCGTATATGTAAATTTTAATACATGACTTGATTAATTGAATAACGTTTACTGTAGGGGAATCTTAGTAAATATTTCGAAGTTGACAATTTTTGAATTTAGTATCATTAGACGGCTAACGGTCACCTCTTGACTGTAAAGGGTTAAATGTTTCGTGACTCTGCTGGACAAATAAAAATTTCCTATACCTTTAACCCTTTGCGCTTGAAAGGTGACTGTTAGTCACCAAATAATAGCTTCACAAATTTTTAGATCTTAGTTAATTTGTTTATTAGTAAGATTCAGAGGTTAAACAGTCGTATATGTAAATTTTAATACATGACTTGATTAACTGAATGATGTTTACTATAGGCGAATCTTAGTAAATATTTCACATTTGAAAATTTTTGAATTTAATATCATTAGACGACTAACGATCACCTCTCGACTGTAAAGGGTTAAATGTTTCGTAAGTTTGTTTGACAAATAAAGATTTCCTATAAATTTAACCCTTTGCGCTTGAAAGACGACTGTTAATCACCAAATGATAGTTTCGCAAATTTTCAGATTTTAGTTAGTTTGTTTATTAATAAGATTAAGAGGTTAAACAGTCGTATATGTAAATTTTAATATATGACTTGATTAATTGAATGATGTTTACTATAAGCAGATCTTAGTGAATATTTCACATTTGAAAATTTTTGAATTTAGTATCTTTAGACGACTGGCAATCACCTGTCGAGTGCAAAGCGTTAAATGTCTATTTGGGATTCGATATACCCGTAGGATTGTTGCAATTCAATCGCTTCGAATAGTGAAGCGAGTCATTTCGACATGGAAAAAGTTGGAAAAATGAAATTGTCAAATGAAAAGTTCTTGTCCTATAAAAATTTAAGTTTGCTTTTTCTCTTAGAATCATTTCTACGTCGCCTTATCTAGCAACGTTGCATACTAAATTTTCCGAAAAATGAAATTGTCAAATGAAAAGATCTTGACCTCTAATAGTATAAGTCTGCTTTTTCTCTTAGAATAATTTTTCGCCATCAATCTCATGGAGTCCCATAGCGCATTCAAATGGTTAGCGTGCGCATGAAAAGACAACAGGAAGCAAAGGTAGAGGAAACGATGAAACGATTTAAATCGACTTTCCACTTGAAATTCTCAGGATTTTTCCTTTTCTCCTGCTCCGTCGAATAAATTGCCAGCGATTTTCTGGATTTTTACGAACAACCGTGGTGTTAGACAGCCGATTCACCTGGCCGAAGCAGGTAGAATGCGGCGGCCGCTCTTAGATTTCGTCGTTCGAGGAACGAGCTTTCTCTTCCATCAATTCAGCTCCGCCATTCTTGCGTGACTCTGACTAGTGAATTTTACGGCAACCGTCCGCGTCCTAACGACGGAACCGGTGGTTCCTATTATGGACGGAAGCCTGCACAACGCTCTTTGTTCCATGGACAGTTTATGGGGGACACTATTCTTCGAGATTGGGAAAAAATTGATAGCCCCAACGACTGAAGAATGTTTAACGATTCTTCCATTTTTTCGACATTCACATTTTCACTTAACGCTGGAACTACCAGAGCAATTAAAATGATCAATTGGTGATTATTCATAGCAGCCTTATAAATTCACTGTGGTAAAGCTTCACAAATTTGCTATGATTTTCTGCAAAAAGTGTAAATAAAGATTTGTTTTTTTATGTATTCTGTATTTTCTCGTGCAATCTTCAATTTGATTTGTTCCACACAAATAAGTACACTTTAACTGTCGATAGTTCTAGTTTTAACACCAGAGCAGTTAAAATGACCAATTGGTGATTATTAATAGCAGCCTTATAAATTCACTGTGGTAAAGCTTCAAAAATTTGCTCTGATTTTCTGCAGAAAGTATAAATAAAGATTTATTTTCTATGTATTCTGTACTTTTTCATGTAATTTTCAATTTGATCTCTTCCATGCAAATAAGTACATTATAATTGTGGGTAGTTCTAGTTTTAACACCAGAGCAATTAAAATGATCAATTGGTGATTATTCATAGCAGCCTTATAAATTCACTGTGGTAAAGCTTCCAAAATTTACTTTGATTTTCTGCAAAAAGTATAAATAAAGATTTCTTTCCTATGTATTCAATATCTTCTCATGTAATTTTCAATTTGATCTCTTCCACGCAAATACGTACATTGTAACTGTTGGTAGTTCTAGTGTTAAGCGTGCACTACTGTACATATTAACACTAGAACTATCAGAGCAGTCAAAATGATGGATTGATGATTATTCATGGCAACCTTGTAAATTCACTTTTCCAAGCTTCCAAAATTTACTATGATTTTCTGCAAAAGGTATAAATAAAGATTTGTTTTGTGTATTTTTTAATGTTTTTTTACCAAGCTTCCAAAATTTACTGATTTTCTGCAGAAAGTATAAATAAAGATTTATCTTTTGTGTATTTTTTAATTTTCTTTTACCAAGCTTCCAAAATTTACTGATTTTCTGCAGAAGGTATAAATAAAGATTTGTTTTCTGTGTATTTTTTAATTTTCTTTTACCAAGCTTCCAAAATTTATTGATTTTCTGAAGAAGGTATAAATAAAGAATTGTTTTTTTTGTGTATTTTTTTTTAAGTAATTTTTAATTTGGTCTGTTCTATGCAAATAAGTACACTTTAACTGTCGATAGTTCTAGTGTTAAAATCAGCTGGTGAAAAGTTCGACCACTTTCTTTAACACTAGATTGCCGGAATGAGTCAATTTACAAGTCAGTTTACAATCTAAAATTTACAAGTATGATTATTTTACCTTTGACTCTAACTAATAAACAAATTAACTAAAGTTTGAAAATTTGCGAAACTATCATTTGGTGACCGACAGTCATCTTTCCAGCGAAAAAGGTTAAATTTCATGTGAAATAATTTTTTATCATCGAAGCTGAAGACGATGATTGAGAGTCTTCTCTTATGTAAGCCACTAGGTATAATTTTACAAACACTTGTTTTATTCTATCTGTAAACAATTTTAAAGCGACCGTCGAAATTGATCGAACACAATCCTCCATTGCTTTCCATTCAAACGTTAAACGTGGATACAGTTAGATTTGAAGGAAAGAGGTTGTTAACCACTCGTTGAATTTCCTGACTCACTATAAATAAAAATAGCCGGTTTCGCAATGTGTTGGAGGCGAGGATGAAAAATGTATAGCATCGCGGGAGATTTAATCTGCGAATCAGAGGCCTCCGATTCCTCGTTTTACATAGTTACGCGTCGATGTATGTGCCAGTTCACTGAACAGAACGAAAATCGCTCGGGTTCTGCAGTTGAAGAAGCCAAGAAAACGTGAATACTGTTCACGAGCCCGAACGTTTTCAAACGGAACAAAAGAAAACGCTGGAAAATCACGTATCCATCTCTTCCTCAATTAAATTTATTTTTCCCAGTTTCTTTCTTCGATTCTCGAATCGTTAGAAGGACGAAAATCAAAAGATCCCTTTCATAAATCATGAGACGTTTAACACGTTCGTCGTCCAGCGTGATTCGACTAAGTTTTTCGTTGAGCCCAAATCCCATTGCATAGAAAACTGGGGTAAAAAAATATAAAAATAACAAAAATTTTTATTTTATATATTATACTTCAATGCTTATTCCATTGAATTCCTTTTAAAATTCCAATTTAAAATTCTATTTAACTTTAAGAAAAAGAGCGTCATCCAAATATGGGTGACGTGGAGACGAACGTGTTAAAAATGTTGACAGAAATTTTTACTGCATTAAGCTTTCAATAGGATTATAAAATGTACACACAGTATACATCATTCAATATTCTCTAAGGTATAATTAATTAGTAAATAATAGCTTCGTCTCGTAAGTGTAAAATAAACTTTTACAGAATACTTTCAAAATACAGAGGGTAACTCTGAATTAGAATTTAAGGAACTGGAGGATCTAAGTTTCGATCAGAAGTGGACTGTTTTCCAAGCTAAAACTTCAACCTCATCATTATCTCTGAGTTAACACCAAAAGAATCTTCGCCTCTTCTTTTCAGCACTTCAGCAACGATTGTTAAGAATTAATACCGGATTAATCTACGAATATCACGAGTACAGTGATAGCTTGCAACAGGTAATTATGCTTGCGTTAACGAACCGTAATAACCTTTCTTAGCTCGTTAACGAATAATTTCGAACCAGTTGCGGCCTTTCCAGTGTTCAACTAACAGTTGCGACCAAACCCCAAGGAAGACATCAAACCAAAGCAGTACGCTTAGCCGTACAATCTAACCGCCTATCGGATACACCTTTCCTTTTCTTCTAACGTCCACCAGAACGAACCATATTGCAACCAATCGAGGCGAGCCTCGTTAGAAGCGGCCGATCATTAGCGTCTCTCTAACTCGACCGAACCAGGCCACGCTATTCCCACCACTCCGATCCAAAAAGGAACCCACTGCTTCGAATAATCTCGTTAAAAAAAAAATCGACTGGAATACCGACAAAGCTCGTGGCGCAGGAAATTCGAAACTCTCACGACTGGTCTCCACGTTGCGTTCGTTTCACCGTCCCCCCTCCCCCCCTCCGGAACGTTCTCCACATTCTCGTCCAAGAAAACTTACGTTTGTTGCTCGCCTACGTTCCACGCCGCGATCCCTGTCCCGGGTACATGTACACGGCACACAAGAAGGTCCCCGTCGACGATTCACTGCACAAAACCGAGCCTCTCGAGTCCTCGCGCAGATGCGACCGTGATGCGGGCGAATGAAAGAGGTTGTTCCCTCCGAAAAACGGGCGCAGTCCGGTGTTTGGTTCGCGGACGATCACCGGGTAACGTTCGGGTTACGTGGCCGACGGTGTTTGGACGACGGCCGGGCCGACGGAGAAGTCTCACGGGTGATACTGAACGGCGAAAAGTGCGAGAAAAAGTAACGATGGTAGAACAGGCGAACGGAATGAATTCAGGGTCACGGAGCTCCTTCCCTCCGGCCCACCGGTTCAAGACTGAGGAACCCGGTTCTCTCTCTCTCCAGGTGAACGGCGCAAGTCGCCTGAGTAAGAGGCCTCTCTTCGGAGAGAGGATACACGCGGCGATAGGTGCAACTCTCGGGGAATGAGAAAGAGAGAGAGAGGCAGGGAGGGAGGGAAAGAGAGGGAGGGAGGTGGAGAGAGAGAGATAAACAGAGAAAGACTTAGAGAGAAGGAGAGAGATTGAGACATACAGAGAGAGAAACATAGAGAGAAGAAGAGAGAGAGACTTAGTGAGGAGACAGAGAGAGGGAGGGAGAGAGAAATAGAGAGAGACAGAGATTGAGACATACAGAGAAAAAGACAGAGAGAGATATATAGAGAGAGGGGGGGGAGAGATAAGAGAGAGACTTAGAAAGAGAGACAGAGATTGAGATATACAGAGAAAGAGACAGAGGGAGAGACATAGAGAGAGGAAGAGAGAGGGACAGAGAGAAAAATATATAGAGAGAGGGAGGGAGAGAGATATAGAGAGAGACATAGAGAGAGGGAGAGAGATTGAGACATATATATATAGAGAGAGGGAGAGAGAGAGAGAGACAGAAAGCGAAAAGGAAGTAGACGTGAACGTAAACGGAGCTGGTAGGATGGAGGAGAAGCAACTTCGGCTATCCCCGTGGCGTCAACCGAAGACAACCGAGCTCGCCTCATTCCTTGTTTGTTTACCGTCTGTTGGAATTGGCCAGGGTGTTGCGTCTTCGATGCATCCCGACGCATCTTTTGTATCGAGCACTCGAACGAGGTACTTCGGTGGCTACAAAGATGTTTCGAGACTGGCTGTTGGAGATAAGGATTCGATTATGGTCGGTGGACCGTGTTTTGAGGCAGACGGTTAGGTTAAGAGTTCCGGGGAAGCTGGACGAGTTAGAGAACGTTTCGTGTTTCGAGATTCGATGGAGGATAGTGGAACTTGGTTTCGGGATGATGGTTAAAGGATTTTGATAACGATCGAAGGGAAGGCGCATTCTTCGTTGGGTTGGTTTTTGAAGGTTTGAAATTCGAATTTGGTGGAAGACAGAAGGTGACGATATAAAATTACGTTAGAATTTAATTTTTTGGAAGTTGGGTTAAAAGGTGAACTCATTTTCGAGTGTCCAAACGGGTGTCAATCTTTGTAAGGATTAATTTGCTGATCTGTTATATTCATTAAAGAAATGTCCTTGATCTGTTGAAACATTGATTGTAATGTGTTTTGCTTTAATTTGTTGAAACACTTTTATCAGTCTGTGTTTAGAGTGATATCAATCGCCGTAAAAAGATGAGAACAAAAATTAATTTCTCTTTTTATTTACATCAGATCGTATTTTTATCATTTTTCCTTCGCGATATATCTACCTACGTAATATAAAGAGTAAGAATTAGAATATTTCTTCACTATAAATTCAATCTTGAATACTATAGAAATCCCATTATGCATAGTTTAATAAATAATTATTTTAAACTTATTAGCATGCCTTAATATTCATTCAAATAATCTACTATTTTAAAACAAATTTACTGTTTTTAATTACTGTACAGTGCATTCAGTCTTGTCAGTAATAAAGAAACGGACCACTCAAAGTACATAATTAATTTTTAAACCTATTCACGTTAAGCAATTATTTTATTTTCATTGATATTTTCATCTTAAACTTTTGTTCACTATTGTACAATAACCGGTACAATTTTATAATGTAAATTGGTCGATCAGTATAACAAATTTATTTGACGAATGTCGAATCGACGAGTCTAGTGTAGCGCGAACCAATTCGGTGATTTCGCCGGAGACTTCGATGCTCGCATAGGAAAGATCATTCGGAGAGTTCAACGAGTGATCGAACGCGTATTCTAAAAAGCGATGCACCGTGACTTTTCTGCGATACTATTTCACAGTAAATATAAGGAAACGTGTAAGAACAATTTATTTATTTAATTATTAACAATAAAGAAACACAATGGTGTATATAAAAAAAATATTAAATACAGTGAAATACGATTCAGGACACACTCACTCTTATTCTCTCTCTATGTATATTAAAAATTACACGTTATCAGGATTGCTGTTATCATTACACACAAACTGTCCTTTTTTTTATCGTCGTTCATTCTATCAATATCATGCAGATATAAATTTTATAGATCATACTTCGTTACACTTATTCCACAACACAAACCATAATGTTTATTCATGTATAATGTTCATTATAGACACTCCACGCTCATCCCTTCATACAAACTTTGTTTTTCATATCTCACATCCTGTGATTTCACCACAACGTTTGTTGTTGCCAATATTTTGTCTTCATAATTGTTCTAAATTAATGGTTTAACTTAAACTAATTATACTTTAAAAGTAATTGTTGGTACAATATATTATCTTATTTGGCGATGAATTATTTTAAATAATTACATGCTTGTTTACTCGTACAAGTAATTGTTTTATAAATTGCTTCATTGTTTGGTTATCAAATGAAATAATTAAACCTTCTATTCTGTGTTCGAAAATATTTCTTATAATAAAAAAATTTCTCAAATAATCTCTGAATAAGAAATATACCTAAGGCGAAGAAAATAAATCTTTATTTATACTTCTTGTATAAATTTTGGATTAAAGTAGATTAATCATACTAGATTAAGACTTAGCCGACTGAATGGGCTTGTAGGCATTTTTTCCTTGACAAAGCAGTGCCATTGATTCTATTTACTTTTGTTATTAGGTAGTCCTAAGCTGATGTTGAATTTATTAAAAATTGTATTTTGGAATATTTATGAACAGTACTAGTTCAAAACTAACTATAATTATAACAAAAGCAAATAGAATTAATTGCAGCGCTCTGCTGAGGAAAAAATGGAAGATCTCCCCATTCTATTGGCTGAGTATTAGGAATTGATTAAAATTTGTACTTTGGAAAAGCAGAAAATGCATTTTATGAAATGTGAACAACTCTAGTTCAAGATTAACTAATAACAAAAGCAAATAGAATCAATGACAGTGCTTTGTTGAGGAAAAAATGGAAGATCTCCCCATTCTATTGGCTGAGTATTAAGAATTGATTAAAATTTGTACTTTGGAAAAGCAGAAAATGCATTTTATGAAATGTGAACAACCCTAGTACAAGATTAACTAACAACAAAAGTAAATAGAATTAATTGCAGCACTTTGTTGAGGAAAAAATGGGAGATCTCCCCATTCTATTGGCTAAGTGTTAAAAATTGATTAAAATTTGTACTTTGAAAAAGCAGAAAATCATTTTATGAAATGTGAACGACTCTAGTTCAAAACTAATTAATAACAAAAGCAAATAATATCAATTGCAGTACTTTGTTGAGGAAAAAAAAATGGGAGATCTCCCCAATCTATTGGCTAAGTGTTAAGAATTGATTAAAATTTGTACTTTGGAAAAGCAGAAAAAGAAAATGCATTTTATGAAATGTGAACAACTCTAGTAGAAGATTAATTAACAACAAAAGCAAATAGGATCAATTGCAGCACTTTGTTGAGGACAAAATAGAAGATCTGCCCATTCAGTTGGCTAAGTGTTAAGTTCTCAAGGGTGTGTCGCAATGAAAGATTATGCCAACCGGTTAATTAGTTAAACGAATTGGTCATTTCGACTGCTTTAACGGTTCCGCTGCTAAATGTTGTAGAGTATGAAGAGGAGAAAACCAGTACATTCAACCATTAAGAGCACGAGGCACGAGATTGAGGTTGTAAAGTCAGTTTGTTGAATTAGAGCACATTTGGGACGAAATCACGTTTACTGTTGCACGTGTAGCCATGGACTACATCATAAATTGCCAGAGGCGAGTGACTCGTGCGCAACTTTAACCCGGCTGATTAATTTCTGGCCTAACAGGATACCTAGCCGTTCGTTTAAGTACTGAGATCACGGGATGCATAGGCACACGCGTACACCTAGTATCCACCAGGACTAATTGCATAACGGGTAGGCGATTTTTCTGCGGCTGATAAACGACGCGCAACACTGTGTACACTCCTGTTCATAAATCGTTGCACGCTTGTCAGGTATTGGTGAAACGCTTATTAGTTTTATTAATTAAAACACGTCGCTGGACAGCGTTCAGATGAAATCTTAATTTCTTAATTTTTCTTGCCGATTACACCTATGCGTATGGAACAAGTTTTTCAAGTGTAATCTGAACTGTTTTATGTGGTCATTATGTGGTCAACTTGTCATTATCGTTTCATAGGAAAGTTCTTGTGCTTGGAATACTTATGCAGCAGCAATTCTCGTGGTCAAGCACCTATTATCTAAATAACAAGAAATATTAAAAATTTCATCTGACTTATTATTAATGACCAGAAAGATATGGGATCCATTGTGTTAATTTCTATTCCTAAACTTAAATTGAAAAGAAAGTGATTATTATTCTATTATTCGAAAATTTAATTATTCGGCTAGTTTTGTCTTCCTATTAGTTTGTATACAAGGGTAATAGGAAAGTTCTTGTGATTTGAATACTTATGCAGTAGCAATTCTCATGTTCCAGCACCTATTATCCAAATACTAAGAAATATTAAAAAATTTATCTGACTTATTATTAATAACTAGAAAGATATGGAATCCATTGTGTTAATTTCTGTTTGAAAACTCCCACTTAAAAGAAAGTCATCATTATTCTATTGTTTGTGATTTGAATACTTGTGCAGTAGCAATTCTCGTGGTCAAGCACCTATTATCCAAATACTAAGAAATATTAAAAAATTTATTTGGCTTATTATTAATAACCAGAAAGATATATGATCCATTGTCTTAATTTCTGTTTGAAAACTCCCACTTAAAAGAAAGTGATTATTATTCCATTATTTATGATTTGAATTCTTATGCAGTAGCAATTCTCGTGTTTCAACACCTATTATCCAAATACTAAAAAATATTAAAGAATTTATTTGGCTTATTATTAATAACCAGAAAGATATGGGATCCATTGTGTTAATTTCTGTTTGGAAACTCCTACTCAACAGAAAGTGATTATTTTTCTATTATTCGAAAATTCCATTATTCGGTTAGTTTTGTCTTCCTATTAGTTTGTATACGAGGGTAATAGGAAAGTTCCTGTGATTTCAATACTTATGCAGTAGCAATTCTCGTGTACAAGCACCTATTATCCAAATACTAAGAAATATTAAAAAATTTATCTGGCTTATTATTAATGACCAGAAACTTCTACACGAAAACTTCAACTCAAAAGTGATTATTATTCTATTATTTGAAGATTCCATCATCTGGCTAGTTTTGTGTTTCTATTAGTTTGTAAACAAGGGTAATATGTTACAATATTTTTGATCACTTTCGAGAGTCACTGCACTAACTGAATTTAATGTATCTCGTAAACCGCAGTGTAAGTACATACGTACAGTTTCTCGCAGAGGATTCAATGCAGATGTTTAACCCTTTCGTCGGGAAGGTCGCGCGTTGTCCCAGTTAAGTTGTTGCCGTTGTATTTTAGGCAGACAAGCGTGTAAGGCGGTACGGAAGGATTACAACGTGAATTAACCAGTTTAATTGGGATCGAGGTAAACTGGTTGGACAAGAGGAGGGATAATTATAGGCAGAACTTTTCTAGCGAATTACTAAGGTTCCGTTTTGATCTTTCTGAGGTTACGTTGGAACACGAAAAATTTGTAAATCGAGTTACGATTCTGAAAAGTCTTTTGCGTTTTCAATAAATTGCACTGTCTCATTAGGTAAACCGATCTACTGACGTAACGAACCTGTTCGGCGAACGTCATACATCTATGCGTCGGGGGTATCGTTTATCATTGTTCTTGTATACCTATTTTCTGATATTCAAACCGTCGCATAACAATCCTTGTGCAATCTTACACGGATTTATTTAAACCCCACTGAAAATAATACCTACTTACAGCACAAGTACTTCTAACGACAGACACAATCAGACGAAGAAAAAATGCACACCAAATAATTATTCGAGATCTAACACCTACAAATGAATAAAAATCCTTGGATCGTCAAGACTAGAACACAATCATAACCCTTTGAACTTCGAAACCTTTGTAAATCGAAACGAAACTCACGTTAACCTGAATTATAAACAGTAAAATAGAAAATTGTTTTGTTCGAGAGTCAAATCAACGAGTAATAAAAATAAAAATCATTTGTCCGATCAATAACTAACTATTTGTAAGATAACTGTTGACCTAACCCATGATTATTCCAAATTTTCTCTAGCCGAACAATATATTAGGTCGAGTCATAAGTAACTTCCATTTTTTTATCAGACATTAAATAACAAAATTATATTAATTTATTATGTATTCACCATTATTATATATAACCTTCTCCCATCTTCCTGGCGGTTTATCAATTCCTTCCTCGTAAAATGTGATTGGTTTGGTCTGGAAGAAATTTTTGACAGCCTGCCTAACCTGCTCTTCAGAATCGAAGATTTTTCCATTCAAAAAGTTTTATAAAGGACAGAAAATGTGGCAGTCTGTTGGGGCAAGATCCGGGGAGTAAGGTGGATGTGGTAAAACAGACCATCCAAGCTGAAGAATTTTTTTTTGAGACACCCTTGCTGTATGTGGTCGCGCATTGTCGTGTAAAAGAATGACGTTTCTGCGATTGACGAGTGCAGGACTCTTTTCATGGAGTTTCTTTTGCACTCTTTGCAACTGCTGAACGTATCTATCTGCAGTAATCGTTAAATTTGACTTCAACAACTCGTGGTGAATTATTTCTTGACAATCTCACCATACACCATACATCTCAACGATCGTTTCTCAAACGGTTCTCTTTCGTAACACTCAAACTTACACCAAGATATTAGGTGTTCAAGTTAATTTTAGTCTTTTTTTTCGCATGTTCAGAGTTTATTTAAATTTTTACGCCCAAGAGTTAGTAAACGAAGCAATCTTCCTCACTTTTTATAACCTTTGCCCACCTTTCGGACAACGGTCCAACCTGATTCGAAGAAACTAGGCTGTTTTATTTCAATGAAGTCATCTAAAAGTGATTACAATTCCTCATTCTTGAATCGTTGTGGTTATCCAGGTCGTTATCTTTCTCCTAGAGATCGAGATTTCCTTTCCGGAACCTTTAGTATCAATATTTTCAGATGGAATGAGATACAGCATTCTCACCAAGACCATCACTGATCATTTCTGCAGCTTCAGCTGGCGTTTCTTTTTTAACCAAAGTGCGAAGTGCACACAATAACGAATCTGCTCTTTGCTGCACGCCATCGTTTAAACTGTTGTTTACCTAGGTCATGTTGTTCGAATCAAACAGTTTTCCAATGTTTTGGAAAACTAGATGTCTACGCTATAAGACTACAAAAATACCGTTACGATATTCAAATTGTAAATAGCCGTTATGATCGTTGAACGATGAAAGACTAAAGTTAACTTGTACACCAAATATATTAGCTACACCCCAAAGATCCGAGTTATTGAGGCTCCACTGTACCAGGAGATCTAATTCCAACCGAACTCGATTGAATTCCATTCACTGAAACGAGCGTACCTCTCCTGGCGTACGTTCGAAATGTAACGGGCGTAACACTTTTTTCTTAGCGCTCGGTTATGCAAGAGGAATGCTCTCTCGAGCGTCTGAACGGGCCCCGATCGAACGTGATCATTTTCAAGTTTTAATTAGCTCCACCGACACCCGGGGCACAGAGCTTCGCGACAAAACGAGGAACGCGAGCGCTGCGCTGGCCCGTTACAATTTTATCGAGCTTGCCCAGCCGCGGAGGCGTTCAACCCGACGTCAGCTCGTTTCCAAGCGTATGCGAGAGCGTCGTCTCCTTGCTGCTTATAGGTAAAACGGAATCATCGAGGTCCTTAAGCTGTTTAACAGGCCAGAAAACGAGGATCTGGCGAATCGCCTGGACGGTGTCACGGTTCTTCGCCTTTTGAACCTGCGATTTTGATGGCTGCCGTAAAAAATGCGAGTCTTGCCGATTAGATATGGTTTGTGAATAGCAAAGCGCGTTTTGTTTTATTCGTTTACTGTGGCGATGGCGTTAGATACACATGGAAGTGCAGGATGAGTAAGGTTGGGTGATACAAACAAAGTCCAGTGGACTAAACGATCGAACTGTTTCTAAAGCTCTACGAAGTCCTTAAGATGGACCTACAGGATGAGGGTGGTCGCAAGGTTGGAGTTGTGGTTAGTGATGGATTTGGGTTACAACATCAGAACTTTCGGTAATTGGACTTTCCTGATACACAGCTTACTTTCGTTTGCAACCTATAGCATCAATTGGACCTACAGAATAAGGTTGGTCGCGAGGTTGGAGTTGTGGTTAGCGATGGGTTTGAGTTATAATTGGAACTTTCGACAGTTGGACTACCCCTATACACAGCTTATTTTCGTTTGCAACCTATAGCATCAGTTGGACCTACAAGATGAGGGTGGTCGCAAGGTTGGAGTTGTGGTTAGCGATGGATTTGGGTTACAACATCAGAACTTTCGACAATTGGACTTCCCTGATACACAGCTTATTTTCGTTTGCAACCTAAGGCATCAGTTGGACCTACAGGATGAGGGTGGTCGCAAGGTTGGAGTTGTGGTTAGCAATGGATTTGGGTTACAACATTAGAACTTTCGACAATTGGACTTTCCTGATACACAGCTTATTTTCGTTTGCAACCTATAGCATCACTTGGACCTACAGGATGAGGTTTGTCGCGAGGTTGGAGTTGTGATTAGATATGGATTTGGGTTACAACGTCAGAACTTTCGACAATTGGACTTCCCTTATACAACTTATTTTCATCTGCAGCCTATGGCATTAGTTGGACCCACAGGATCAGGCTGGCCATGAAATTGGAATTGTGTTTAGCGATGGGTTTGAGTTATAATTGGAACTTTCGACAGTTGGACTACCCCTATACACAGTTTTTTTTTTAATCTGCAGCCTATGGCATCAGTTAGACCTACAGGACTAGGCTGGCCGCGAGATTGAAGTTATAAGCGATGGATTTGAGTTATAATTGGAACTTTTAACAATTGGACTACCGTTATACATAGTTGATTTTCGTTTCCAACTGAAAGTGACCTGAACCCCTGTCTCGTGGCCAACCTTATCGTGTAGAGCCTACTTTGGAGTTCTCTCTAACTTTACTTGATGCGTCAAAATTAGGGAAGAGGTGTGTACAGTAACGACCCTAAGTGCTTGCCAGCCCTCCCTTCCTACAATACCTGTAAGCAATTGTGATTGGTTCGGGATTGCCGTCAATTTTGGTTTAAATATCGGGCCATGTAAAGCACTGTAACGCAACTCATCAAGAGAACAACTCAGTACACAACTACCATAAACATTACCAAGAGAAATACAAGAACAATTCAACTCAACTCTATCGTGTTCAGTTTGACACCTAAACAACTCCTGATATCAACTTTAATCAACCTCATCGAGAGAAAAACTTTTCGCCATACAAGGCGATTACGAAAAAGTCTTTCTCGTCTTAGTCTTAATCGCTCTCGCAGCTAAATCGACGTACAAAACATTACTCGAGAGGTAAAACACGTGGAATTTCGAACATTTCGATGTGTCTTGAAGAACTAAAGGTAGAATATTTTTAACTTCGAAGGGCAGGGTGGGTAAAAATTGTTTCCATTCCAACTTTACACTCGTTATGGTTTAGGTTCTTCAGGTCCCATTACCAGTATCTGGTGCATTAGTACCTGCTAGTGAAAGATTTGGCGGCGCCGTCGGGAAGACAGATTTTCGTTTTTCTCTGAAACGCGTGATCCTTGTCTCGGTATGAAACGCGGCCGGTCTCGCGTCGGTGATCTCGTTCGACCATCAAAGGCTCTCGGACGTGCGTCGATTACGCACTTTCCCAACTTTCTTCCATCGATACCAACGACGCAGCTGCGACACCGAACTGGTCCTGTTTCAATCCTCAGAGGCCTTGACCGGACTAATCTTCCGAGTTTCAAGCGTGATAAAATCTCTCTTTTATGTTGAACTCCATTTACTATGATAAAGGTTAGGAATATTGAGGGTTTCTTTAAATATTTATGGAATTCATGACTTTTCAGCTGCTAGGTTACCTAATTTTTAAGGTTTTCAATATAAGTTTACTTTGATAGAGGTCAGAAAAATTCAGAGTTTCTTTAAATATTTATAGAATTCATATTTTTTTTGGTTGCTAGATCATCTAATCGTAAATTTTTCAGTATAAGTTTACTGTGATAGAGGTTAGAAAAATTAAGGATTTCTATAAATATTTATGGAATCCATGACTTTTCAGCTGCTAGGTTACCTAATTTTTAAGGTTTTCAATATAAGTTTACTTTGATAGAGGTCAGAAAAATTCAGAGTTTCTTTAAATATTTATAGAATTCATATTTTTTTTGGTTGCTAGATCATCTAATCGTAAATTTTTCAGTATAAGTTTACTGTGATAGAGGTTAGAAAAATTAAGGATTTCTATAAATATTTATGGAATCCATGACTTTTCAGCTGCTAGGTTACCTAATTTTTAAGGTTTTCAATATAAGTTTACTTTGATAGAGGTCAGAAAAATTCAGAGTTTCTTTAAATATTTATAGAATTCATATTTTTTTTGGTTGCTAGATCATCTAATCGTAAGTTTTTCAATATAAGTTTACTCTGATAGAGGTTAGAAAAATTGAGGGTTTCTTTAAATATTTATGGAATCCATGACTTTTTAGCACTAGCTTACTTAATTGTAAGTTTTTCAATATAAATTTACTTTGATACAGGTCAGAAAAATTCAAATATTTATGGAATCCTTATTCCATTTGGTTGCTAGATCATCTTAACGTAAATATTTTAATATAAGTTTACTTTGATAGAGGTTAGAAAAATTCAGGGTTTCTTTAAATATTTATGGAATCCATGACTTTTTAGCTACTAGCTTACTTAATTGTAAGTTTTTCAATATAAATTTACTTTGATAAAGGTCAGAAAAATTGAGGATTTCTTTAAATATTTATCGAATTCATATTCTTTTTGGTTGCTAGATCATCTAATCGTAAGTTTTCCAACAAAACCAGCGTTACACTTCTATTAATTTGAAGATTCCTCTATTCGAACACTTTTGTCTCCCTATTGATTCTAATATGAAAGGCTTCACCGTGCTTCATTCAAACTTCGCGATGACTTATGTACGCCATTCTGAGAATCGTAATAGAGAGAAAGAGAAAGAAAGAGCTGAAGAATCTCTTAATGATTCATGATCTACGATTTAAGAGGATTCATTGTGCAGACACTCGGAGGAGACCTTGATTGCGCGATCGGACATTCGGTCGAAACCTCTTCATCGCGTCATCTCGCGGAGGATTTAAAATAGAATCCTGTGACTCATGTTTTCTGCCTTTCCTCCAGGTCTGGACGTCACCACGAAGACATCCGGTATAGAGTGGAGAACGAAGCGAGCAGCCAGCGCTATTGTCAAGCCATCGAAGGTAAGTAAGTGCTTTTATGTAAAGAACCGCGAATTTTCCACAATCACCATTTTAAATCCACAATTTTAGCAAGTTTACCAAGTATTATAAAATCAGCATGATCAATCGGGAATTAATTCGTTGATCGTTTGATGTGCAAAGAACAGAATTTTTAAATAAATATTAATACTATTATTTATTAAATATTGACACGTATCAAATAACTCAAAAATCGATCGAAAAATCTTTGAATAGTCATGTATTGTTAAAAAATTCGTAGAAATTCGTACTTGAGAATTATTTGCAGACAGTAACAAACCGCGAATTTTTCACAATCACCATTTTAAATCCACAATTTTAGCAAGTTTACCAAGTATTATAAAATCAGCATGATCAATTGGGAATTAATTCGTTGATCGTTTGATGTGCAAAGAATAGAATTTTTAAATAAATATTAATACTATTATTTATTAAATATTGACACGTATCAAGTAACTCAAAAATCGATCGAAAAATCTTTGAATAGTCATGTATTGTTAAAAAATTCGTAGAAATTCGTACTTGAGAATTGTTTGCAGACAATAACAAACCGCGAATTTTCCACAATCACCATTTTAAATCCACAATTTTAGCAAGTTTATCAAGTATTATAAAATCAGCATGATCAACCGGGAATTAATTCGTTGATCGTTTGATGTGCAAAGAACAGAATTTTTAAATAAATATTATTTTTATTATTTATTAAATATTGACACGTATCAAGTAACTCAAAAATCGATCGAAAAATCTTTGAATAGTCATGTATTGTTAAAAAATTCGTAGAAATTCGTACTTGAGAATTGTTTGCAAACAATAACAAATAACCTTGTAATCGGTGTGCCTTCGTTCTGACGAGTTCGTGAAATAAAAATGTTAATAACGTCGGAAACAATTCGTTTCCTTATATTGGGTTGTTCGGAAAGTAATTTCGTTTTTTCCTAACACAGGGCTTAATTGTATTTTTTCATAGTCAACTTCACGCTTAACACTAGAACTACCAGACCAGTCAAAATGACCAGTTGGTGATTACTCATAGCAGCCTTATAAATTCACAGTTGTAAAGCTTCTAAAATTTACTATGATTTTCTACAAAAGGTATGAATAAAGATTTGTTTTCTAAGCATTCAGTATTTTTTCATGTAATCGTCAATTTGATTTTTTCCATGCAAATAAGTACACTTTAATCGCCGGTAGTTCTAGTGTTAAGCCGCATGGTCATTATATATTTTGACAGCATATACAGGGTGTTTGGACAGCCCTGGGCTTAAATTGAAAGAGTAACTCCCTGAGACATTCTAAGACGAAAATCAAGAGTAACGATTTTGCGTTTGAGGCTTTGTTTACGAGTTATAACTAGTTAAAGATATCGTTTAATCCGGACCGTTCGACGCTTGAGCGTCACTGTGAACTCAGCAACGTTACCGACCGAGTTGCCTCGGTTACCCGCTCTCAAGAGTCGAACGGTCCGGATTAAACGATATCTTTAACTAGTTATAACTCGTAAACAAAGCCTCAAACGCAAAATCGTTACTCTTGATTTTCGTCTTAGAATGTCTCAGGGAGTTACTCTTTCAATTTAAGCCCAGGGCTGTCCGAACACCCTGTATAGCAAGGTTTGCTTGTGAAAAGTTTCGATTGATTCTACCCAGTGGTTTTTGGTTGGTGCCCTATCAAATATGGAAAATAAAAAGCAACATTTTCAGCATTTTTCACTTTTTTACCATCGAAAAGGTAAAAATGCTATTCGAGCAAGGAAAAAATTATTCGTTGTGTATAGAGAAGATGTGTTGACAGAACCCCAGTGTCAAAACTGGTTTACAAAATTTCGATCCGGCAATTTTGATGTTGAAGATGCACCACGTTCTGGAAGGCCAGTTGAGGCTGATGAAGACACAATAAACGCATTAATTGATGCAAATCAGCGAATAACAACTCGTGAGATCGCTATGAGATTAAATTTAACGAATTCGACCGTTCACGATCATTTGAAACGGCTAGGTTTAATCTCAAACCTCGACATATCGATAAAAAGAAACGAAATTACTTTCCGAACAACCCAATAGACAAAATAAGAAAACTACAGTTTTGAAATGAAATTAGAAATCGTAATTGATATAGAGTGATAATGATTAATTACACGTCTCGATGAATTGCTATCCATCGTTGTTCTTGCAAAATGTTTCACTTTCCCTGGTGCCTGGATGAATTTTACATTCATTTTAGAAATTGCAATGAAACCACGCACGTTATTCCGTTCCTTCAGAAATAATGCATTTGAATAAAAAGTTTTTTACGCCAACTGCGAGCTATCTCGTGGTGTGTTTTCTTTTTATTTTTCACGGAACGTTAATGATAGTTGGGAAAAAGCTGTTTACATTGCCGGCGATTTTTGTTCTAACGTATCTCGTTACACTTTCTAAATCATCAAACGTTTCGTTACGCGCAGGACAGTTTAAACGGATCACTGTTATCCAATATAATTCTCCGCGAGCAAGTGTTATGCTTATACAGTAGCAGGCGTAAGTTTAGGATGAGACAATAGTAAAAAGCATGATTTTGAAAGTAATAAATATATTTAATGCAACTTCATACCTGTTATATTCAAATATAGCTAAAGAAGTGGAATCTAAATGAAGATTTATTCTGTGCTTTAAACATTATAATATGTAATTTGTTTTGCATATTTTTGCATATAATGTGCATTGCACAAATGCATAGAAATTGCAGTCCATATAATAAATAATGTCAAAAATCCATATATTTACTGTTATCACTACAATATGGAAATTTTTACTGAATTATTCACTATTTAATTATTAAGATTTATTCTGCCCTTTAAATATAATATGCAATTTATTTTTGATATTTTTGCATATAATGTGCATTGCAGAAATGCATAGGAATTGCAGCCCACGTAATAAATAATGTTAAAAATCCACATATTTGTTATTATCATTACAATCTTGACATTTCTACTGAATTATTCCCTATTTAATTATTAAAATTTATTCTGTCCTTTAAATATAATATGTCATTTGTTTCGGATAGTTTTGCATAAAATATGCATTGCAGAAATGCATAGAAATTGCAGCCCACGTAATAAATAATGTCAAAAATCCATATATTTACTGTTACTATTACAATACCGAAATTTCTACTGAATTATTCA
>JAOPTO010002400.1:68420-99454 GCA_033822845.1 Tetrapedia diversipes | reverse complement strand
ACGTTCGTGCATTTATACAGTTTTTCGTAGCTTCATCTGTTCGGATTTCACTATTACAATTCTACTATTCTACCCACTGACTCCCAAGAAATTTCAAACTCAAGGATTAGTTTCATCGATGCAACGTTCGTGCATTTATACAGTTTTTCGTAGCTTCATCTGTTCGGATTCCACCAATGGTTTCCACTATTACAATTCCACTATTACAATTCCACTATTCTACCCACTGACTTCCAAGAAATTTCAAACTCAAGGGTTAGTTTCACCGACGCAACGTTCGATGCACCGATAATTTGCAAACATCTCGACACTGTCGATACGACAGGAAACGTAGAAATAGACGGTACCCTATCCGTATGTGAATTTTCCCGTTCCCCTCGGGAGAACGACAACAATTTCTGGCGACGACGTGTTTGCTTTCCGAGTTTAGGTCCGCGTCGGTGCAAAACTGGGCCGATAACCGGTGATTGGTAAGTTTTAAAACGGCGGATCCACGGGGACGTCGCCCGGGGCGAAGACAGATGTCGAAGAACGAACGCCAATCCGAGTGCAAAGTCGCGAAACGTTGAACCATCGATGCGTGAACCGTGTGTTGTGCGGGCCCGTTCCAGCGAAACGAGTGCTTATCGACACACGGCATCGGTGAAATGCAGTTTTTGACGCCCGCTTTAGATTTCACTGCTGAATAATTCAACGAACCGATGCGCCGTATAATGTCGGCAGAATTTTTATTCACCGATCGCTTTCCGCTCGGTTCCTTGGCGGAATCGCGGGACCGCGAAGCTTAATTTGCGTGACTGACTTCCGCAGACAGTTCTTTTCACACCCCGATTGCTTCTACCGTTTTTATAATAATCGTCAGCTTTGAAATTATCAATTCGTTCCCACGTACAACCGTGAGCGTTGTTAACTTTATCAATCATCGTTACATCGCGGATATTCGTACGCGTTTACGTAGGAACTCGCGAATTTTCGTGCTTTGTTACATTTTTCATTCGACTGAATAAAAATTCCCAATGGTAACTTAACTTATATTCATTGATCGAAAATTGAAAGGTGTCAGGCAGGGAATATTTAGATCACAGAAATAATTAAATAGTAAGTTTTCAGTTGGATTTGTTAAAAGAAACGTAGAAATCATAGAAACTCGTAGCAATTCAACAAGGCTTTTATGTTAAAAGATTTTCACGATTAATCCCTTCGACAGAAAATAATTGTGCAAAGTTGGACAAAATTCGATTTTTGAATAAAATATACAGTGCATCTATTTATCAATATTCATACTGTTATTTCTATTAATTACAAGTTCATATTCGGATTATATTTCAAGCTTTCTGTGGTATCTTCGAAATCGACTATACATTTCCAATGACACTGCTGAAAAGATTAAATTTGTGGGGTGGATATAAATTGGACAGTGATTAAAGTATATAATTAAACAGGAATCTATTGGTTTCAATCTCTCAATTCAGCTTTTCACTTTCATCTTTCTATTTTTCGTACTCTCTCTCTTTCTCTCTCTCTCTCTCTCTACCTATCTATCTACCTATCTATCTATCTCTATCTCTATCTCTCTATCTCAATGTTCGTTTCGCAACTCTTCGCTACCTCTCATTCTAACACTCGTCACCCATGCCCTACACAAAAACACTTAAAACATACTACTCTATACTCATTCTCATAACACAAACTTAAGCCTAAAATCGCTCACACAATAAATTGAATAATAAAATAAAACAGAATAATTTTAACCATATTATTTCATGGTTTTAATTATTAATCTAATTTATTTCTTATTGTACTTTAATTTAATTTATTATTATTATTATGAATCCAAGGTGTTTTACCTCGGATTCGTTATTAATTAGATTAATTATTCATTAACTATTTACTTGTTTAACACTAGAACTACCGACAATTACAGTGTACTTATTTTTAAATTGAAAATTACATAAAAAAATATCGTATACACAGAAAGCAAATCTTTATCTATAACTTCTGCAGAAAATCATAGTAAATTTTAGAAGTTTGGTAAAGAGAATTTATAAGGTTGCTATGAATAATCATCAATCCATCATTTTGACTGCTCTGATAGTTTTAGTGTTAAAGAAGTTAACACAGAATGAATAGACGCATATATGCGTTCATAGCACTCTCAAAAGGTTAACGCCGAAATGTATGACTACTGAAAAAGTCATAAAGTGAAGAAAACAAAAATTGACAAGCGCATATTTGCGTCCACAATCCCTACGAGCAACTTCTATCAGACGTATATACTCGGCCATAGTACTCAAAACGTTAAATCGCTTCTCAAGACCGGCAATATCTCCACGCGGCCATCTTCGATCGCCACAAAGTTTAACGCCGGCACCGTCTGCGAATCGTAGGCCTCTGTTCAGCCCGAACGAGATTAGTTCGCGGCGTTCGAGGCAATTTAAAATGAAACGTCGCGAATTTATGGACTCGTAAACGGGATAGCCGGATCTGCCTGGTGAATTTCATCGCACCCCTGATGCCGATTCCAGGCCGACACACCGGGCGAAAGGGTTGGCGGCGCAGAAGGCGGTCGTGCCTCGCGGAATACGCAAATGTCGAAATTCACTCCGGCAGGGCATAATACCGGGAATTTCGGAATTAGCACGGCCGCCGCACAATGGAATACATTAAACGGTATGCGCGTCCCGAAAGCTAATAAAGTCTGTTACCGCTTATTACACCTCTGGATACGCGCGCGGATCGATCCACGCGTGCACGACTCTTGCTTTAGTAGGCGTTTCGCAATTTCGAGCACCTATTTCCCCTTCTTCCACGTCGCACGAGAATCTTATAAATGCTCTTCGATCGGTTGTACGTAATCCACAGATTTACTTTTAGTTGAGTTTAGTATTTATCCAATTGCAACAGAAAAGTGCTGTTGCAGTTGGATAAATGCAGCAGAATTCAGAGAATTTTGATTTAGATCTTAGAGTTTTTAGAAGGATTTAATTAAATCGATTCTCTAGCTTGGTTATTGAATTTTAGATTTTGTATTTTTGGCAGTTATTTTCTTTTAAAAGTTAACATAAGAAAATTGAGAAGTTGGTTACGAGTGGGGAAATGCTCCATTAACTCTTTGGGACACGGTGGGATTAAAAATGTCCCACCTTTTCGATGCACGGTAACGCATAGTGGGACATTTTTAAACCCACTTCGAAATATTGCAGTAACTGCATGGGCAGCTATTTAAGTCTACTATTTAAGTCCTACCCTATAACTCATAACTAATTCAATTCAATTATTAATATTTTTGTATGTTTTTATATTATGCGATTCCTTTGTTAATAAAAATATACCAATTTTGTTTAATTTAAAACGCAACAAAATTTCTGTGCAACATGGGTCTATTTATTCTCTGGAATCCTGTGCCTCAAAGAGTTAAGGGAACGGCATGCTCGCGTGGGTTTTAACCCGAACCTAACCCTCCATAAGCCAACTGAGATGTGTAAGATACATTGGGTTGCCCGGAAAATTTGTATCAGTTCCTTATACATGATACAAACGTATCTTTTTAAAATTATGGAATTTTTCTCAACTGACGACAAAAGATTTTGAATGGAAGATCTTTGAAAAATATATGTAATTAATTATGTAAACAACGCGTCCAAAAAATTCCAAAATCCCGTCACCTTACAAATCTACCCACCGTTCTCAAAAATCAACAAACAGAACGGAAACTCCACCAATAATAACTAAGACAACTTCCCGGAAATGAAACCACTGAAAATGAGTGTTTAACCGAAGCAAAATAGCAGAATTCTGAGGAAACAGCCCTCGGAGACCACCTCCTGCCGTTATATTCAGAATCACGCAACAATCCCCTGTACAATGGAGCCGTGCGGCACAATGGCGCACAATTCGCGGTGGGAAACGCGTGGAGGAAGTGCGTATGCACTTGACGGTAAAAATTAAAGGGAAAAGGGTGCTTGCTTGGCGCAAAGTTTCCGTCGCGGGTCAGGAACGTAGTAAGTCAAGTAGTGAAACGGAGACGCAAAGGGAACTGTGACACGACGAAGAGAGAGAGAGAGAGAGAGAGAGAGAGAGAAAGAGACAGAGGAAGACAGAGAAAGAGAGAGAGACACACACAGAGATAAATACAGAGAGAGGAAGAGAGAGAGACAGAGACAGAGTGAAGGGGTGGAAGAGTGAGAGGGAGGAGGGTAAGAGAGATAGAGTGAGGAAAAGACAGAGACAGATAGAGAGTGAGGAAGAGAGAGAGGGAGAGAAAGAGGGCGAAAGAGACAGTGGCAAAGAGGGAGAGAAAGAAAGAGAGGAAGAGAGGAAGGGAGACAGAGTGAGGAAGAGAGAGAGGGAGAGAAAGAGGGCGAAAGAGACAGTGGCAAAGAGGGAGAGAAAGAAAGAGAGGAAGAGAGGAAGGGAGACAGAGTGAGGAAGAGAGAGAGGGAGAGAAAGAGGTCGAAAGCGACAGTGACAGAGAATGAGAGAAAGAAAGAGAGGAAGAAAGAAAGGGAGAAAGAGTGAGTAAAACAGAACAGGTAGAGAGTGAGGAAGAGAGAGAGGGTAAGAAAGAGGGAGAAAGAAACAGAGATAGAGAGAGGGAGAGGAAGAAAGAGAGGAAGAGAGAAAGGGAGTCAGAGAGACAGAGAGAGAGAAAGGAAGAAAGCAAGGGAGAAACAGGGATCCGGAGAATGAGACCGACAGTGCGTGACACAGAAGAGGAAGAGGGCACAGGGAAAGGGGTGGGAAGTCGGCTCCCTTCGGTGTTTGTAAGCACTTACCCCGCGGCTTATTGTTACCGCAGCCCTCTTTGTCGGGATTTGTAAAAGCACTCGGTGCGTTAATTCCGGGGCGCCGGATGCGGCACATCGGGCAGGCGTGCGCGCTCCTGACACATACACGATTTGTTTGCCCGCATCCCGACCGCTTAATCTTTTTTCCTTTTACCCACGAAAACCTTCTGCCGGCGGAAGAGCCACGGGGAGAAGAGAGATAGCCACGAAGGTGCAAACATTTGACATGTAAACTGCGGCCGTGTGCCGGGAGAACTGCGGCCAAACTCTCTGACAAATTACTCTTTTCTCTTTTTTAGACAGGGGGAGAGAGAGAAAATTGTTTGGGTGTTTGCTCTCGCGTGCGTTTGATGTGCGCTTATGGGGTTGGCTCGTTGATATAATTTAGAAAGGCTCGGAAAGGAATTTAAACGATACCGTGGAATAAATTCGCATTGTTTATACGCCTCTGTGCTATCTCGTAAATTTATAATAATAATAATAATAACAATGAAATAATATTTATTTGACGGGCAAGTAGCCCATTTTATGCAAAAATATACATAAAAGAATTTTCGAACGTTGGACATAATTAAGTGTGTTAATTTATGTAGAATTAATCAGTGTAACTACAAGTGTGTTGTATCAATGCTGCTTATTTGATATTGCCTATTTAACCCTTTCGCTTCGGGCGCCGCTTTAGGCGGCATTTAAATGTATTTTGTATTTTAATAATTTTGTAAGTCTTTCATATTAAAAATGTAAATATACTTGTTACATTAGAGCAACGATTGTTTTATTCAGTACAGTTGTTATTTAAGACTTAAAAAAACGTATATACAGAAACCACGTGCACTCTGCGTGTTTCTGGCGCGAAAGGGTTAACTGAGTGCGTAGTCGTTGCTTGAATATTTGTAATGAAGTAGAGAAAAAAGTCGATATGATTTAATATCTTAGAAGCGACAATAATGATGCGGATAATTGGATTTCTTAAAGCATATTTCATTTTACAAGGTGGCCTTAATACGCGCGTAGGTGCATATATGTATATCTGTTTGAGTAAGGATGATCAATCAGTGTGTCAGTTTAAAATGTTGTGAATGAAACTTTGGTGTATTATTTTTCTACGTCTCGAAATTAATATGATTTAGTATTGAATAGTAAATAATTATGATCGTCGAAAGCCATACGATACTTATGGCTTACATGCACAGAGTTTAAATAATGTTTAACCTTTTATTTTATTTTATTGCGTTAGTAAGCTCAAAAATGTTTTTCAAAGTAAATGGTAACAAGTGGATGAGCGATTAGGTTGGGACGAAATTGCGAATGCAACGAAGAATGCAAAGGGTTAATGAAAAAAAAAATTTAATCACATTCGTCATCACGATAATCAGCTGTTGTAGCAAGAGGAATCACACGATTACGAAAAAGAAATTGAAACGAGGCTATTCTATTTGTCTACTATTACTCTGATTACCAATATTCAAACAGATTTGAAATCATCGCCCACCCCCGGAACGCCTCGAAGCTCCCAAGCTGAAAACCGCAAGCGGCGGGGCAAAACCGCGACCATCATCGTCCTACCTCCAGCATTACAAAATAATTAACCTCGGTTTCCCCCAAATCAATATTTCCGCGTGTCTGATGCAGCACTCGCAAAACTTGTGCGCTGCACCACTATGTGTTCGAAGAGCATGAGATGTTTGAGAAAGTCGAACGTGTCAGTGGATTCACTAGTGAATTTCAAATTTTAAACTTCGATGCACCAACGCACGAAGTTTAGGTTCGTGAAAATGTTGAGAACTGGATTTTATACGAAGCGATTTGCAATAATTCATTTTTTTTAGAAATAAACCGAACCTATTCTAATGTCTTTAGACAGCTAGACTAGATTTAGAGGTATGAGGCGGTGAAAAGAAATAATACTTTCTCTTTGGGCACTTGATCATCGAAAAAAGGTGTGTCTTTATTAACCGTTTGACATACAATGACGAGTCTGACTCGTTATTCATTTTACGGGCCACTGTAAACTTTGACGAGTCAGACTCGTCAAGCGCTTTTTTTCGGCGGACGCCGTGCAGTATACAATTAGATTACATAGTTGCTTCACTCGTGCGTCGATTATTATTTTTTAATATTATTTAGATGTTCTTTATTAACATCAATCTGAATGAAAAATCCAAATTTCAAAATAAAATATACTCTTTCTCAGCCTTCACGTAACCGTTCAGTTGAGCGAAATTAAATGGCATTTTTCGGTCGCATCAAGTTCCATTTAATTCGTATGTCAAGGGGTCTTCTGTCCACAGCAGATGTGGTTTTTTTCCGATGGGCGACTTTACGGTTACTACTGAAATTCTGATTTCAATGAAACTTTATGTATGTACAGAGCATGGTATATCCTGCGTGGAGCAATTATTTTGGCGGCAAAATATCTTTTAAGGGGGCTGATAACGAATCTCAAAGTTTCAGCGATTTTTCACGCTTTGAATACAAGCTTTTCTGTGTTCTTTTTTTTATGACAGGGCGATAGAGTATTAAAAATTAAACATTTTCTATTTGAAAGGTTTTGTTTCATCAAGTACCATTACAAAGTTATCTTTAAAAAATGAGAGGAAACTCAGAAATTTCAACGCTGGTTTCACCCCTTTAAAATGGCATTTAGATGAAAAGAAGAGATTAATTTATACGTATACTATTATGATCTACACGCCCACAAAGTTTTATCAAATACTTCTATCAGACTCAGAATTTCATGGTTAAACGAATTTATTTGTGACATAGCACTTGAACTACCGACGATTAAAGGGTACTTATTTGCATGGAAGAGATCAAATTTTGAAAGTTACACGACAAAATATTGAATACGTAGAAAACAAATTTTTATTTATACCTTGTGTAGAAGATCATAGTAAATTTTGGAAACTTTACCACAGTAAATTTATAAGGTTGCTATAAATAATAGCCAATTGGTCGTTTTGACTGCACTGGTAATTCTAGTAATAGTGTACGAATACTTTTTGGAGCCATTGTACGTTACACGTTTTGCCAACGTTACAAACGCACGTCGAGGGGTTGAAGCCACGATAACCTTGAATCGTTTCCAACAGAAACCGCACTTACTGTTTGACGAGATCAACCGGAATCGACGCCAGTAACTACGTGCTGGACGCTAGAAAGCTGCCGGTCGAGCATGACGCTCGATTTCCTACGACAAAGATTTGCTCTCACGGGAATCCTCCCTTCGTCCACCTTCGCTTTTCCTCTGTCGCCGACTTCTCTTTCGCGTTCGTCCTCTGCTCTTGCAACCGAGACACGTGTACTGCGTGGAGCTGGCAAGGAACTTTCCTGGAAGACGGAGGAGCAAGAGGGATACCCGAGTGCCTTTCTTTGTGACCTTTTTGAAAACTACACCCTTTAATTTTTGGCGGTATATGCTGACATAGTGATGAGATTTTAGTATGATTTATTATTTATTTATTATAATCCTTGCCTATGTGACTTCCGGTTTACAATTTTATCATTTTACATATTTTTTTCTTTATCCTACTTCTATCACTAATTACTAATTTTAACACCTTCTTGAACTAAATTATCCTATTCCCTGTCATATAATTTACAACTTATATCGTTTAATCTTATAATTTGAATTTTATAATCTTATAAGAGATTTCAGTATTTATGGAAAATAGTTTCTGTGACCTACTGTAATTACAAAATTAAAGATCCGGTAATAGTTTGAAATTTATAAATTATAATCCTTGCCTATGCGGCTTAGGATGGCTTCCGGTTTACAATTTTATCCTTTCACATATTTCTTCCTTAATTCTACTTCTATCACTAATTACTAATTTTAACACCTTCTTAAACTAAATTATCCTATTCCCTATCATATAATTTACAACTTATATCGTTTAATCTTATAATTTGAATTTTATAATCTTATAAGAGATTTCAGTATTTATGGAAAATAGTTTTTGTGACCTACTGTAATTACAAAATTAGAGATCCACTAATAATTTGAAATTTTTCCATTACTAATCATCACCTTTGCACTATCTCATTCATTGTCCGCTTTAATATACGATCATTCGAACGCTTTGTTACATGATACGATTAATAAATTTGATTCCATCGATCACCGACCGATCGTTCTCCCCTTTTTCCGTATAATTCAAACGTAAACAGACGTCGATCTTCTACGTTCCCTACAACAAATATCCCATCCCATCGCTGTCTAACAGCAACGCGACCTTCGCCGTTTCACATACTCGAGGAATGCTCGAAAGCCTCCAGGCAGCCGGTATTATCGCGTAAACAGCCAGAAGGCAGCCGACCCCTCCCGGCAACGTTCCACGAAACGATACACGGCGTTCTCGAGCCGGGACAACACGGATATCGGCTAGAACGCACTCGACGCACAATACGTCGGCGGGCGGGAACAAAAGGAACGGCGCGTTAGTGCGGTCCCGGCAGATAAGTATGGTATCCAACGCGGGAACGTTTAGGTGGATGGCAGGGCGAGAGGTCGGCCGAAAGGAAATTTATGCCTCGCCACGCCGGCACACCGACGAGATTTACACGAGTACCTCCTTTACCTAGCCACCCCTCCACCCCCCTCCTGTCTTCCAGCGCATAATGCGATGTTCTCCGTCCCGTTTCCCTTTCGCCTTTTATCGTCCTTCGCCAAGGCTGCCGCGACTCGTGGCTTCGATCTGCGAATAGTAGACTTCGTTGCAACATTGTCGAGTAATGCTGCGTGACAACGTGTCGAAGCGGAAAAACTCGATAGTCGGTGGATTTTGTTGCACGCAGGATGTTAGGGATCGATATTTATTGCCTACATTATAAAAACCGACTCTGGTTTATTAGCACGTGGTCAGGGCCTTTTTTTTTCTTTCTCCGTGGAGGAAATCTTCGGAAGATACCCTGTCACCCTGAGGGGGGAGGTGATGAAGTTATGTAGGATTTTTACCTACTAAAACCTCCACGATGGCCTACTACATCGAAATAGAGGGAGCACGGGAACTCTGAAAGAACACTTCCAGTACTCCCCCACGTCATTGCCCGAATAGGGCCCATCACTACCGGGGGCCAGAACCCCGCTCAGTGGCTGTTTCAGAGCCGCGCAACCCCTGCACGGCGTTGACATACGTCGGGAGAAGTGGTGCAATGCCGTCGCAGCCCTCTATCTGCGACAGCCACTTCCTCCGGTGATGTTGATCTCATCGGGAGCCGTGGGAGCGTCCCAAGCAACATCACCAACTTGAGGCTTTAAGGCGCCCTCGGTCGGCGCCCACCACGCCGACGGCATACATGGTCTGGGCCTGACCTTTGCGTATCCCCTGAGTGAGAGCCTAATCTATCTGGGTGACCATTTCCTTCTACCAGTAATTTCCCTTTCCCGAATTCTTCCCTCCACCTTATAATTGTCCACTTCCCTCTATCACTTCCTATTTCCCAACCCTTAAAAGGCGATTGACTTTCACCCAGGACGACAAAAAAAAACAAACAGAAGCAAGCGAAGAAGAAGTACACTATTTTCATAAGTTCGCATCAACCGGGAACCAGAGTCGTGGCAGAAGTCAAGGAAGGGGCATCATCGCACGAGCCGGAACAATACCATATTTTACCATTTTCAGAATCGTTGTTGCGGTTGGTAACACAGGAAATGAGGCGGTTCTCCGGACGCTTGTTTAAGAATAGACTTAACAAATAATTGATCTTATTTTAATTTTTAATTCAAACATCTGACGCTGCTATTGTTAGGGATTGATAACCAGTTATATTTATTGTGGAAAAGTGGCTAATCATTGGTTGGCTTCATTTCCCAACTTTGGTTTATAGCTACTAGGTCTGAGCTTGACCTAGGTCAGAGCCTAACCCATCTGGGTGACCACCACCCTTCCGCCAAGTTTCCTTTCACGAACTTTTCCATCCACCTTCAAATTGTCCACTTCCCTCTCCCGCCTCCCATTTTTCCGATCCCTTAACACTTTAAGCGCTTACCACTCGACGGAAAGAAAGAACGAAAGGTTTATAAAGTCCAAAATCATTGTGTTGAATGTTATAACACAAATACAAAATCATTCGGGCGCACGTTAACAAGATTAAGAAGATTAAGATAAGATTACGAAGCAGATTGATTGATCATAATGCAGTTTTATGAGATTACAATGTTAAATAAATTTTAATATTAAAAGTGATAACATAATTCCATGTTGATCATCATAGTGAATATTCTAAAAATTTCAGAGGTCACATTTTTGCATCTACATTCTTAATTATCAAAGACTGTTGTATCATACACATTTACAAAATGGCCATCATGGCGTCGATCTTACAATTTACCATTTCCAAAATGCTGAACTTCAATAAATCGAATCGATAAACTCTATCAAATTCTTCTTATAAGACCTCTGTTAAGTTATCTCTTCAACGTGCAGTTACGTCGGCTCCATATTTATTTCTTTACTCCTTTACTCCTTCTTTACTGCACCTTTTCTTTTTTTTCTTTTTTTTCTTTTTTTTCTTTTTTCCAATTTTCACTATGATTTGATGGACGATAAAAATTAATTTAGTGCATATTAAAAGGAGCAAAAAGACGGGAAACTTATATTGTGATGCTGGCCAAAGAGTAATGTGAAGAAACTGCGCCAGAGGAGACAGGGATGTGCACTTTGATGCTACGCAGGCACTGCAGCGTGTTCGCGAACGACCGCATTATGAATAGCCTGCATGCATTAAAGGATAACCCAATTTTCCAGAATTATTACGTTGCACCGTTTCCTCCCACCCTGTGAACCACAGCTGCGATATATCGGAGCAACCAAAAGTTTAAAGTCGCTACGTAACCCAAGGAATGTGTTTAAGGAATTTCAAGGAAAAAAAATATAGAATTGCGTTACGGTTGTTAAAAATGAAAAAAGAACAGTTGTTAACGCTTGCATTATTAATTTAGAATTAATAGAAAAATTAAAGTGAGATTTGAAATGATTATGTCGTAATCCAGAAAATGATTTCGAATGATGTTTGTCTAAGCGACCCTTGCAAATTATACACATTGTACATACACAATACAGTTTAGACCATAAATACAGACCGTAAATAAACTATCTAACGATACACTAGACAAGGGACTCATATTCATCAAATTCACTCCCTCTCATCCATGAAAACCAACACTCAAAATGAGCGCCACGTACAGAGGTGGTTAATTCAACGGCAGCGACGAAAATGTGAAGAGGCCCTTATCTTCGGACCACAGCCGATATTCATCCGCCAGTGACTAAGAAAAACAAACATAGACACAGCGTTCAAGAGTCACTTTCCATTACTCACCTTTTCCATAATCCAGACAGTCATTTTCCATTACTCACTTCTTCCATAGTCCAGAAAAAGTTCCTAGCAAACTAAAGTCACCATTACCCCCAACCATAGAAAAAATCCTATAAAGACCCGAAAATAGCTCAGGATATTTCTTGTAATAGTAACCACCGCTGCGTAAAGACACATTTGTTAATAAATTTATTAAATTCCAAAGTGTTGTGAATTTTCCCGTGACAAAAACATTGCCGGCCGATAGGCAATTAAGAAGAGTATCCCGATGTTTTCGAGCGAAACGTTGTAACGATAGTCGGAGGCAGACTCGACGGGTGTCATTAATCCCCCCCGATGGCTCGTCCGTCTTAATTAGCACACTGGCCAGCAGCAGGGTGCACGCGAGCATCCCTTTTCCATGCGCTACGTGCATCTACATTCTCGTTCATATGAGTATCAGGACACATACCGGGTCTCGTACAGCACGTTGAGGTAAATGAGCGTGATATGTACCAGGTACACGGGTAACAAAAGAATGGTAACAGTAAGATGACAAACGGGGACTTCGAAAGTGCAGGAAGGTAATTAACTGGAGAAGGAGAACTGTAAAGTTTAAACAGCGTTAAAGAGAGAAAGATGGTAAAGGTGAATTATGGGATAATGAGAAGCCAACACGTTTTGAAATTATCTTTTTTATGCAAAATAACCTCTTGCTTGATTACATTATTCACTCTGAGACGCGTTTTGTAACGATTTCGTTTATTTGTTGTACTTGATTTATTAACACTAGAACTTATTTTTAAATTGAAAATTACACGAAAAAATATCGAATACACAGAAAACAAATCTTTATTTATATCTTCTGCAGAAAATCATAGTAAATTTTGGAAGCTTGATAAAATGAAGTTGTAAGATTGCTATGAATAATAGCATGATGATGAATAATAATCTATGAATAATAATATGATTGATCCATCATTTTGACTGCTCTGGTAATTCTAGAGTTAAACGCTTGAAATAGTATTATATTAATAATAAAAAATACGTTTATATATTTTTGTATAAACGAAATTGCAGTAGAATCTTCTATATATGAACTAGTAGGGAGACAGAAGTGTTGAAATAAAGGAACACTAGAACTACCAACAATTATAGTGCACTTTTTTACATGGAAGAGATTAAATTCGAAATTGCATGAAAAAATATTGAATACGTAGAAAACAAATCTTTATTTATACTTTCTGCAGAAAATCATAGTAAACTTTGAAAACCTTACCATAGCGAATTTATAAGGCTGCTATGAATAATCACCAACTAGTCATTTTGACTGCTTTGGTAGATCTAGTGTTAACCCTTTTAGTGCTGAACGACGATATATCGTTGCATATACGATGGCGACTAAACTATTCACATCGCGAGACAACTCTATTTCAAAATAAATTTAGAAAACGTTATAAATTTCTCCCTTTGTTTCGTAATATGTTTCTTTTTGAATTTTGTAAACACCATTCTTACTTCGGTTCTTATGAACTTTCTCCTAAATTTTAGCAAATTCGTCAAATTGGTCCGGCATTTCTCTTGGCACTAAAAGGGTTAAAGTATGTTTACTTCCCCTTTGTACCCTCTCATCTTTAACACCGAACACCCTATCCGCAAATCAGCATCCACAGCGATGCTCGGTCGAACCGTGACCGTTCGAGCGTGCAACCGGGCAGATTTACTTGCGGCCGACTCGTAACGCTAACCGGAAACCAACAGCCGACCCTTTGAAATTGAACACGCCGCCCGTTTCGAAACCTTCACGAAAGAATACGTTTCGCGCGTTCGCGCGTGGGTGTGTGTGTGCGCGCTGTCCCGAAAAGCTGTTTCGCTCGCCAGGAAGCCTAAACGGTTTGCGTTCACGTTCGAGTGTGGTCGGGCGTATTAAAATTAAAATAAAACTCAAAGAATAAAACAACTGTAGGAATTATTTATTGGCCGATGGGTTTTTACATAAATTACAAGCTAATACAACGACTTCTAATAACGTACTGTGAACTATATCTTATAACGAACTCTGAACTCTGAACTATGAACTCTGACTAAAACTCTGAACTGTGAACTAACTCTAATTATCGCGAGGCTCCCTATTTATTTGCCTCGAGCCTGATAGGCAGTTCCTGTCCTTACCAATTAGGACCTTCGGAAAAAATGCCCGCCTTCGATATCCCCACGCGTTTGCATCTAGGATATCAGCCGTCCACATTTTCTCCGGGAATCAGGTTTACGGCCGCGACCGTTTATCCTTACAACGCAGGCTTTGTTTAAAGCAGCGCCGGAAAGATAACGCGGCTTCGAAAAAATAACACGGCCACACCTCGAAGTTTGATCCGCGGTCGCCTAAAGAAAGCAATGGCAATCGGCATTTGTTATTCTCTACCGCTGTGCCCTATATAAAGGCCCTATTGATCTGTAAATTGCCTACACAACATTATTATTTTTTTTTTTTTTTTATAATATCAATCATCTCCTCGTTACCAGCTCTGACTGAATTTTGCCGCCTCTATTCAAATTTTCCTTCGTTGACAGCATTCTAGAGAAAGCTTAACCCTTTGCACCCGAGCTGCGCTGTTATGGCGCCCGGGAGGTTTGATGTGTCCAAAGTACAATATTTATAGGAAAGGTTATAGATGAAAAAAGGAAAAGAAAGAAAAGTGAATAAAATAATAAATATACGGGTATTTAATAAAACTAAAACGACACAAACGAACACAAAAGAACAAACTACGCTTATGCTTCGCAAACTACGCCTATGCTTCGTAAACTACACAGTTCTTTGCTCTACGCTGGCTACTTCGCTTCTTTAACACTCTTTCTACGTTCAATACTTTCTGTCTTCACCGTCTAATACTTTTTATCTTCACCGTCTAATACCTTCTGCGTTCGTCGTCTGATACTTTCTGTCTTCACCGTCTAATACTTTCTGCCCTGCGCTCGCATTTTCCCCGTCATATATGCTCCCAAACACTCGTTTCCTTTCATTCTAATTGTCAACCTTTCTCACTCTACGCATTCAGTCACGACCACCCGGAATTTCTCAGTCGCACTGTTTTCTCAACTTCTCATCTTTCACGCCTTAGAAACATTCGAGCCCAAACATTCTGCGTTCGCACGACAATCGCCCAACTCAAGTACTCTTCCGACTGTTCCAGCCTCGCATCCGCTCGATCATATTACTACAATATGCGTGAAAACGCAGCCCCGAAAATTGACAGTCGCCAATTAGGCCGCGTTTTCAATTGGTCGTGCACACGGATTTATTAAAACTGCGCCTGTACAATCGTGCTCGACGCAACAGCGAAGACAGAGGTTATTAAACGGATAAATTGTTCATTGGTTGGGGATCATCGGCTCGTTCGCGATGCGTTTGCATTGTAAAGCGTTCTTGTACGGATGAACGGGACTCGCCCGTTAATTGGAGCGCGTCCCGCGACAGGCGTTTGTGCTTTTGCTCGGTAAGGTGTCGCGATTGGAATCCGCCGTATCTGTGAAAATCTGCGCTACTCTTTCGTTCCCCACGAATTCTGCTCTCCCTTTTTCGTTTCGCGGCGGGCTCGCTAGGCGCGTTTCACAATTCGCTCGTTAACGATGCGAGAGCAAATTGTTCTGGATGAAAATGGGTTAACAGGCGAATAGTTCGCTGGAAACGAGCGGCTCGATTGTTCCGCGCGATTTTGTGTTTCGGGTAAATCGGGGTCTTTCTCGTGAACGTTGCGAAACGCCGGGGTCTTGATTGCTTAATTTGTTTTAATGAACACGAACCGTGTTCTTTGTGCGAATTCGGCTTACGTGTTGTTTATGGTTAAGTGGAATTTATTTTTGCCCATCTTTGTCGTGCAATTCATGTGATATATGCAAAGCAGATTAATGTAGAATTTAAATAACTTGTAGGTAGTAATTTAAATAATTTGTGATAGACACAAAACAAAGTTACAGAAACAAAATTACAGTGTGCGAATCTTTCTCTTACTTATAGCAGAAATAAATGTAAAATATCTTGAGAAATAAATATTCTCAGCTGAAAATTTAGTTTGCAAACTATAAAAGGCAATCTTTATTTTTGCAATACAACTATGCTTAAAAATATAGAATTTAAATAACTTGTAGGTAGTAATTTAAATAATTTGTGATAGACACAAAACAAAGTTACAGAAACAAAATTACAGTGTGCGAATCTTTCTCTTACTTATAGCAGAAATAAATGTAAAATATCTTGAGAAATAAATATTCTCAGCTGAAAATTTAGTTTGCAAACTATAAAAGGCAATCTTTATTTTTGCAATACAACTATGCTTAAAAATATAGAATTTAAATAACTTGTAGGTAGTAATTTAAATAATTTGGAATAGACTCAAAAGAAATGTACAAAAACAAAATTACAGTGAGCGTATATTTCTTTTAATTATAGCAGAAATAAATGCAAAGTATCTTAAGAAATAAATATGTTCAGGTGAAAATTTAGTTTGCAAACTATAAAAGGCAATCTTTATTTGTGCAATACAACTATGCTTAAATATATTATCGCTTATACTTTCTTCGCGTGTACGCAGCTTTAATTATTCTAGTGGCGGTCTGACCATACACGGTCGATACTACTTGTTTCTACTGTAAGGCATTTATATCGATAACAGTTAATCAGCTATACAACTGACAGATAAATAAACACTTTTTGCTTAGGGGATTAAGCTAGAAACGGGGGAACAATCAAATAAATCCCATTCCTTTGAGCCACCGTAACAAATTAAACAAGTTAGTCGTAACGCAAACAGGGACGTTCGTGATACCCGCTCGAGGCAACTTACGTTTCCTGAAACAGCAACGAGGAAAGCTTTAACTTCCGCTAGTATAGTAAGCGTCAACACAGAGCCCGGTCACACGAGTTACGATACAAAATTTGTTAATTACTTTCGCACATCCCGGTTACCGAATGTTGAATTATTAACAAACATTAAAAATAAAAAAATATGATGTATAAAGACATAAAACATGAGAAGTGCAAGGTCATAATATAAAATGTTTTTTAATTACAAACAATAAAATTCAATATTCATTTTATTTATTATCTCGAAGCTATTCTGATACTAATTTTTAGAACAGTAACCCTTTGACTACGAAGGGTATATACAGGGTGTTCGCGTCACTACTAGCCAGCGTTTTCTTCGTAAATGGTAAGCATGCAGAGAAAATGAAAGAGAGAAAAGTTTTACAGTGTTTTATGATCAACACAGTGATATATGTAAATTTTTTATGTTTGCATTAATTTTTAAGATATAATGCTGATCGTAAGCTTTTTAAATAAAAAGCTACTTGTATATATATATATATGTTCTCTAAATTTTTCGTACTACAACTTTACTAACATGATCTGATATAGAATTTTATTGATTCATGTAACGTAGTAACTGCAAATAGCAAATGTATATTTTGGTCAATGAACATAACGATGTGTAACAATCAGAAGCAGCGATCGACAATCGAATATCGCGTCGCTGTCAAAGGGTTAATTCTTTGCACTCGATATATTACTTCTAGCCATTTAACAAAATTAACTTCAAAAATTTATTAAGATTCCTTGTATTAACCCTTTGCGCTCGAGAGGCGACTGTTAGTCGCCAAATGATAGTTTCGCAAATTTTCAAACTTCAGTTAGTTCGTTTATCAGTTTGACCCGAAGGTTAAATAGTCGTATGTGTAAATTTTAGTATACGGCTTAACTAAATCAAATGAAGTAAATATTTGAAACTTAGTAAATATTTTACACTTGAAAGTCATTGAAGTTAATATTACTAGACGACTAACAGTCACTTCTCGAGTGCAAAAGGTTAAACTTCATTTAATTCAGTTAAGTCGTATATTAAAACCTCTGGGTCTGACTAATAAACAAACGAACTAAAGTCTGAAAATTTGCGAAACTATCATTTGGCGACTAACGGTCGCCTCTCGAGCGTAAAGGGTTAAAGAATCACGAAGAGACTCTCGTCGAAATTTCAAGTTACGACGCACCGTACAGTTCGCCGGAAGTTATGCAAAGCGCAGACAAATGCCCTTAGAAGTTCCACGCGATCTGAGTTATGCGTCGGGGTATGAGCTAAACAATATTCTTGGCGACGCCAAGGAGCAAGTATTCGCGAGGCGTGCGGGAGATAAACTCCGGCGACGATAACGCCGTTTCGCCATTCTTCGCGAATCTTATGCAAGCAGTATCTTCGGAACCAATGCGTTCTGATAGAGAATACTCCGCTTTCAAATTTCGACACGGCGTCACATCTTACTTTCAAAAGGGGGAGTTTATCTGGATGCTTGTAGGTCAGCGAGCTGAAAGCCTGCGCGCCTTTTTGGCGTTGCTTCTGGCATGGCGCAGGAATAAGAATAGGATCTTTCGCAAATGGCACGCTCCTCGAATTCTAATTCGCAAGAATTTTTAGCACTTTGCATACGGTTGTTGTCTGTGAGATGGTAAAGTGCATAGATGAGTCGCAAAATTTTAAGGGTTGAACCTGTAACACTAGACAATAGGTTAACAGTTTCGGTTATGAAAGGACAGAACAACAAAATGTGCAAGACCTTTTATCATGAACCTTTGCAAAGTATAATTGATCAAATATTCTAGCACATCGCTGTTTTTCATGCAAATTAAAATTTCTATAATGGTGAATAAAGAAAGGGAAGTTAAATTGAAATTTCTTAGAATTTGAATACAGAGATATTACGAAGCAAAAATTAACTGAAAAACCAGCTTTCTTTTAACGTAGTTTCTGAAGGGTTTCTTCGAAGAACCCAAGTCAAATCTGTTGTCTAACCTAAAAAATAGCGTATCGGCAATTAATCCTTTGCGCTCGAGAGGTGACTGTTTTTCACCAAATTGTAGCATCACAAAATTTCAGGCTTTAGTTAATTTGTTTATTAGTCAGACTAAGAGGTTAAATACTCATATATGTAAATTTTAGTATGTCACTTAACTAAACTAAATGACGCTTAATATAGGTGGATCTCGATAAATATTTCTAATTTGAAAATTTTTTAAATTACTATCATTAGGTTACCAACTGTCACCTCTCGAGTGCAAAGGGTTAAGAGTCTATGCTTCTCACTCTTATGTTCGGAGGACCAGTGAATAAGTCTCTAATACTATCCTATACTAATCTAGTTAATACTATTTCGCTGTCACTATTTCAGAAAACTCAAAATTTGCTTAACCACTTTCTCTCTCTCTTTTCTGCCGCTGCTTGTCTTGTACTGTCCCCTTACACCATGAGGACACCACTCACGCACAAAACTTACATATTCATATAAAGATTCAGCAGTTATACTATAACTGGTAAAAATATTTGTTTACCTCAACAAGAGCATACAACGTGTAACCAATTAAAAACCGATTACCATATCCACCTTGAACAACAAAAATCTCCTAACCTTCGTCGAACCACTGACGTTTCCCCTTCTACGTTGATCTTCCGACGGATTTCCACCGTAACGTCAGCCACGGATCCGTCGATTCCGTCGCGAGCCGCCGTCAAGGCAAAACTAATAAACGTGTCCAGGATATATCGCAATTATCGCGAACGTCGGGCAAGGGTCCGGTGTTCTCTGGATCGATAACAATCAGAGGCACGCCGGGACGTAAGGACGGCGGAGTTTAATTTCCGAGGGCGCGCATGCACGCCGGGGCAGGCGGAGGATTAATATAGATGGATATGAGTTATCTGCGAAACGGACCAGGCCCAGGGGTATGCCGGTGACGTGTATGACTCTCGTGATGGGGATCACAAAGTCCTGACAGGACATTCGGCTGTGCAGGACGATAGATATCAAGCCGTTTTAACGTAACTGTCGAGTGGACGCTTTCAGACCTCTGAAACTGACACTGATGGCTTATCCGTCCTCGTCGAACCGCGGCTGATACGCGTCCTCGAAGACTGTCGCGTTTGCGGCCAGGCCCTGGCCGTAAACGGAGAGTCAAGCGTGCTGGGTTTGATTTGTTTCTCTATCGAACGCGATACAAAGAGATTCGAAAATATGGAGAGGAGGATCGAAAAAGTGGAGGGAATAAAGGAGAAAGGGATCGGAGAGTTAGGTAACGGAAGATGAGGAATGGAAGGGGAGGATAAGAAAGATTCAAAGGGTTATGGAAGAGGGACTGAAAGAGAGAGGAAGCAAGAAACAAAGAAATAGGAGAAAAACTGAGAGAGAAAGAGAGAGAGAGAGAAACTGAAAAAAAGAAATAGGAAAGGCTGAGAGGAGAGAGAGAAAGAGAGAGAGAAAGTGAAAAAGAGAGAAAGCAAGAAACAGGGAAACAGGAGAAAGACTGAGAGGAGAGAGAGTAAAAGAGAGAGAGAGAGAAATCAAGAAACAGAAAGAGAAAGAAACTGAAAAAGAGAGAGAGCAAGATACAGAGAAACAGGAGAATGACTGAGAGGGGAGAGAGTAAGAGAGAGAGAGAGAAAGAAAAAGAGCGGAAAACAGGGAGGGAGAGAGAAATAGAGAGAAAGAAACAGAAAGAAAGAGAAAATGAAAAACATAGAGAGAGAGAGAGAGAGAGAGGACAGAAGATTAAATATGTTGGTCAGAGGGATGAGATTGAAAGAAGAAAGGAAGGAGATAACGATGAACGGGATACAATTGTAGCGAATCGTGGAGTTCTTATGTTTTCGTGTACTGTTATTAACCCTTTGCACTCATATTTATACTTGAGAAAGCTATTACACTTTTATTATTTTTTATTTATTTATTTTATGTATACTCAAATATTTAAGCACAAACTAAAAGAAAACATTGTAACAAAGATCCTTAGAATGGAATACTAATGTAAATGTAGTATATGTGTAATGATAAAATTTTGGATAGCGACTATATAGCAACGTAAGAGTGGATAGGATTAATATTTGGAATCTGAAGTTCATTGTGACGGGTCTTTTAAAGTATTTCTGAAGGAATTACAATTCCCTTTCCTCTCTATCGCTTGCGCTTTCTAGAATGAGCATTGTGCTTCAATTTGAAGTTCACAGACCTTTGGAGGAACTTTAATCATTTATTTTTTATATAATCTGTGTAGAATAAAGATTCTTACGATTATTTACTATTATTATTATTATGAATAATAAAAATATAGAGCATATAGTAAATTCTAATTCAACCCTATGTTTAATCTTTAGTTCTTTTTACGACTCTACAACTCGATTTTCTATTCAACACTGGTCCCTTTTCTCTTTCGAGGAAACCCTTATACGCCTTATAAGTCTGCCATCAATGATTGTTTCCGATGGGCCTGATTTTCGTCTAGCCGACCCACACGTTCACTTTCCTGGTCCTTAAAACTACAATACTACATCTGTTTTTCATGTTTTGTTTTGGTATAATTCAGAGCTTAAACGCTGAGAGGTTAATCACCATTCCGCATTTATCGCGTGCACGCAAGATATTCCCTTCACTTTTCATTTCTGCATGTTGTCGCGACGTTGTACCATTCATGGGCGAATTCGCTGGCCAGCTTATATTTACGAGTTTCATAAATACACCGGTGTCACCCGAAAGAAACACGTTACAGTCACTGGGTCGAATGTTTCGGATACGTCACGCGAGGTCAAGCTATATCCACCGTAACTCGCTAATTGTTTACGTGTACGGGAAGAGAGGCTGC
This sequence comes from Tetrapedia diversipes, assembly GCA_033822845.1. NCBI lineage: Eukaryota > Metazoa > Arthropoda > Insecta > Hymenoptera > Apidae > Tetrapedia > Tetrapedia diversipes. The sequence continues at coordinate 77,689 of JAOPTO010002400.1, read as the reverse complement.
GGGGAAGTTTCAGCCAAGTTTGAAACTGATATCTCGCAAAGAAATTTGTGATAACGAAACACCTACACAGGCTAAGCTCGTAATTAGTAACGTTATAATGCAAATTATCCCAGCGGAACACAGCGACCGTTCCTACTTTCTGCATTGCATTCGGTTGCTCGCCACGAGCATAGCATATTTCGAGCGTGACACATAACGCATGGTATTTTGGAGACTTGCTTATAAAGTCGCAAGTTAGCATTTTGATCTTATAAACTGCTGCTCTTATTGTTTAAAATAATTGCACAGAAGTTCCTTAATTCGTATCATTTATGCACCAAAAAAATTATGCTGACATAAAAGTATATTTTCAGTCATTTCTTAAGAATGTTTAGGTAATTCTGAGAGATCTACCATAATGATTTTTATCATTTACATACTTATGAATTATAAGACTGAGAAATATATGTTAATATCTTTCACCCATAGCTGTGAAATAATAATCCTCCTTTAAATTCGATTTAACCCTTTGAGTGCTATGGGCGCATATATGCGTCCGACGAAAGTTGCTCGTAGGGACTATGGACACATATATGCGCTTGTCAACTTTTGTTTTCTTCGTTAATCTTTTGAGAGTGCTAAGGGCGCATATACACGTTTGACGACAGTTGCTGGTAGGGATCATGGACGAATAATTGCGTTTGTCAATTTTTTCGATCTTCCGCTTATTGCAACGCGATTATTAGTGTAAGTACAAGTAACATCGCAACCGCCGTCCACACGAAGCACTTAGGCCGAGAGTATTCAGCACTCAAAGGGTTAAAGATGTAAGAATAAAGAGTAAAAGAGTTGTTGATCGAGATAGATGATATTAAAATTAACGTTGAATCGTATTTGTACAATTTCTGTGTTTCTTCTCAATATTGTTTCATCCGTACTGTTTCCGTTTCCGTTTTCTTCTGCGAATATATGTGAACTTGAAAAACTCTAATCACGTTCCTAATCGTTTCGAGCCACGATCCAGATAAAAATCCAACAGTTAGAATAACAGAAGCCAGCAGATACAGAACGTTCGCCGTTTCCCTGTTTGCCAGCCGATAATTCCGCCGGATGGAAGCTAAGATTAACCGCGACCTAAACTTGACTCGGCTAAGGGAACCAACCCTTCCCCCCTCCCGCCATCCAGACTTCCCAATAAACTTCCCTCGACCGTTGGTATTCATATATGCAGGCGGCGCGCGAGTGCACGGACCTCAGATTGCCTCCGCGCGCATCTTCTCTGATCCGAGAGTACACGGATCGCAATATCGCCAGGGTCAATCTGCGGGCCTCCGTCAAACGGAAAGCAAATCAAATTCCCGGGCGAAGCATGCACGCGCCAATTAGAGTATTTCGTCGGGAATCCCGCTTTGATCAACGTGCTGGCCACCTGAGTAATCTCGCCTGTAACCGATGAATGCGACCCGTGATTATTATCAATCGTCCCCCAAACTACCTCTGGACAGGACCATGAAAATCGCGAGACACTCAATAGGAGACTCAGCGACTAGTGTCATCAATTACTTCGCCTTGATGGGCAGTGGAGGGGTGGTTACACGCGTGGTTGGTGCCCTTTTAAGAGAGTCTGCAGGGTTCGAAGATTGAAAAAACGTCAGTGGAGTGATTTGGAATCAATTCGAAATTGAGATTCGAATAGGAGACATCTTCTGTAGGTAGTCTGCGGATTTTTATGAAAATCAACCATGGAATGGCGCAGCGAGTCTTCCATGATTTCAAAGAAGACGCTGACTTTTATCAGTGTGCAGCAAAGTAATTGGAAATATGATATTTCTGTAACTTTTTCTGAATATACGAATCTTATGTTTTAAACTAAACACTTGAAAGTATTTCATTTAATTGTTTCGACATTTTTTGTGTGTAATATCGCCGGTAACTGATGAATATGACCTGTGATTATTATCAATCGTCCCCCAACTACCCCTAGACAGGACCATGAAAATTTCGAAACACTGAATAGGAGACTCAGCGACTGGTACCATCAATTACTTCGTCTTGATGGGCGCGTAACACTGTGGAGGGATGGTTACACGCGCGGTTGGTGCCCTTTTCAGGCAGTCTGCAAGGTTCGAAAATTGAAAACAACGTCAGTGGAGAGATTTGGAATCAATTCGAAATTGAGATTCGAATAGGAGACGTCTTTTCTAGGTAGTGAAATGACACAGCGGGTCTTCCATGGTCTTAAAGAAGATGCTAACTTTCATGAGTGTGTAGCAAAGTAATTGAAAATATGAAATTTCTGTAACTTTTTCTGAATATACGAATTTTATGCCTTAAACTGAACGTTTAACTATTTAAATTTCCTATAAATGCGTACAACACAACTTTGACCTAAAAATTAAACAGCAATAAGTATTTACATGTTTTACCAATTTCTAAAAGAAGTAATATAACATGACTGTCATTGTAATTGTGAACAAATATTTTTGCATTTAACATTTAACAATCCTATAAGAGAGAGAGAATAGAAATATAAGTTAAAATCATCTAATTTTGATAAGTTGTTCTACATTATGTCATTGTCTGAAAATTATTGATTCTCCATGATTCTCCATTTAAATGACGTTTCTTTAAAATATTATATTTTATCCAACAGAAGTGAAAATGAAACGGAGTTAAAGAATAAGTGGTTGAGAATTAATATCAAATTCAACGATATTAATTTCCATTGATCGGGTTAATTTATTTAAAACGATCCACGTATGGTAATTATCAAAGGTTGTAACCAGCCCTGGACACGCGCATTGTTCTGGTCAGTGTATCGCGTTACGGTGGTCACCGGCCGCATTGAGTTATGTTGATCAGATAACAGAGGGGAACGTAATACCATTTGTTAGGGGTTCGACGCGTTCCTGATAAAATTCATTTCCGCGAACGGCATCTGGAAAGTTAAACTTCGACGGCCACGACAAGCAATTTATTTGCAAAACTTAATAAGAAGGTTGTTACAACGAATTTTACCTGAACTCCACAGCTTTCCAGATGAAATCATGGAATTGTATAGTCCAGTTTCGATTACTCACCATCTGAAACATACAAATAAAATGGACGTAAATTAATCGTGAAATCGACAGTTAGTTTTTTTGATAATTAACCCTTTCCACTCGTATATCACCATATAGTCACCATTCTACATTTTATTACTTTACATATATTTATATTAGTATTTCATTCTAGGGACTCTTGTTACTCTGTTTCCTTTTAGTCTTTGTTTAAATATGTGTGTGTAAATATAAAATAAAATAAATGAATAAAAATTAAAAGTTGATTTGTAGCCTTCTAAAATATAAATACGAGTGCAAAGGGTTAAACTAAGATTAGCTTCTATATGCTTTAATACAAAACTATTCAATTATTCTACTATTCTTCTACTATTATACTATTCTACTTCAACTATTCAAAGCTATTCAACATTCAAATCACCTTTTGCTTTAAACAAAAAATTACAAAACCTGCATGAGTCGCTGCACGATAGCATTCAATAACTAATATATTAATTACTAAACTCGCGAGCGATCTAACCGTGGTCCAGCGAGGATTAATACCGCGTCGTCAGAAAAGACCCAGTTAGGCCAATGACACGAAATAACGTAGAAGGGGTGGGGGTTGGTGGATGGACGCAGAAGGAGACGCGCTCTAATAGAGACAGAAAGCCAATCTACCCTTCCGTAGGCGAAATACATGTACCGGCGGCCTCTCTAATCTACAGGGGAACCCTTTCAGGTTTTTGGGGTAGAAGAGAGCGCAAACATCGTCCCCCGGCGTCGTCGTTAGCCACGGGGATCGTTCGTTCGTCGGGGGCCGGTCCGACGCTCGATCTCGCGCCGCCGCCAGAAAGTTTCGCCTTGTAGCCGAAATTAAACCGCGACGATGAAGGCCCGCCGAGACTTTAACGACGGGTGAAAGCGGTGTGCTCGAGCGTACAGGAATTTTCACGCTGAGGGCGAGCCGACAAGCCATCCCTCTCGGTCGTCCGATGGATACGGTTATTCTTCGTTGATTGCGTAGGTTGGCACGTATCTAGGGACGAGCGAAGCAACCAATGTTGGTATTGCAGAGTGTGTGAGTGTGTGTGTGTGCATTAAGATGTGTGAATGACAATAAGAAGCGAGAAAGGAACGGTGATCATCAGCATGTGTGTGTGTGAAGGAGATGTAATGAGCGGATGTATCAAACGAGAAAATAATTGTATCGCGTAGGCAATTTAAGAATGTCCGGATGGCCCAGGTAACATTATTTGCTAATGTGTCTCTCTGTATAATAAGCGTATACCACAACTTCAACGATATCCATCGCGATGAAAATGTAAATCATAAAAATTGCACTATACTGCCTTCCAACGAAGTATTCTTAACCCTTTGCATTCGAGAGGTGACTGTTAGTTTGTCTAATGATACTAGCTTTAAAAATTTTCAAATTCGAAATATTTACTAAGATTCACTTATATTATACGTTATTTAATTCAGTTAAGTGATATATTGAAATTTACATATATGATACTAGCTTTAAAAATTCATATCCAATGATACTAGCTTTAAAAATGTTCAAATTCCAAATATTTACTAGGATTCATCTATATTAAACGTCATTTAGTTCAGTTAAGTGATATATTAAAATTTACATATATGATACTAGCTTTAAAAATGTTCAAATTCCAAATATTTACTAGGATTCATCTATATTAAACGTCATTTAGTTCAGTTAAGTGATATATTAAAATTTACATATATGAATATTTAACCTCTGAGTCTAACTAATAAACAAACTAACTAAAGTCTGAAAATTTGCATAACTATAATTTGGTGACTAACAATAACCTCTCGAACGCAAAGGGTTAAGTTCTGAGTAATCTTTTAGTCGCTCTCCCCGACGCTCCGTTGATCTCAACACGCCGGTTCTCGTTATTTCACGTTCCATCGAACACTTCCATCAGCGAGCGCTATAAACTTCTGTTCCCAACTCGTTTTTTCCCCATTACCATCGAACGCAACAAAGTAGCGAGCCACTCGACCGTTTTCAGTCAAGCAAAAATCGATGGAGTCCCTTTCGAAGGCAGAGGCAGCACGCCTAAGCATGTACAGCCCCCTTCTTCGTGTCCCAGTCTCGCAACAAAGAATCAAGCTCATAGCGGGAGCAACGAAAATACATTTTTCTCTCCTTCTCTGCAGCACGCTCTTATCGTTATTACGTCGTTTGACGGCCACAGTGTCGGCAGGGACAGAGAAAGAGAACGAAGAAAAGAGAAGGACTGAGAGAGAGAGCAAGAAACAGAGAAATAGGGGAAAAACTGAAAGAGAGAGAGCAAGAAACAAGAAATAGGGGAAGACTGAAAGAGAGAGCAAGAAGCAGAGAAATAGGAGAAAAACTGAGAGAGAGAGAGCAAAAAACAGAGAAATAGGAGAAAGATTGAGAGAGGGAAAGAGAGAGAAAGAAAAAGAGCGAGAAACAGATAGGGAGAGAGAGAGAGAGCAAGAAACAGAGAAATAGGAGAAAGACTGAGAGAGTGGAAAAGAGAGGGAAAGAAAAAGGGCGAGAAATAGATAGGAAGAGAGAAATAGAGAGAGAGAGTAAGCAGAGGGTGGCAACAACAGCAGGGTGGAAAGGGGTGAAGGAACGACGGGAGACGGGAATAAAAAAAAAGAGAAGGAACGATTGCATTCGACTTGAATGCGGAGTATAACCAGTTGAGGGAGGGGGGTAAGGGTGCGAGAAAACGGGTCCTTTTCGCAGTTTATTCTTCGCGAAGTCAAGGAGAAGGGGTGGGTCTTTCGCGAGCACCATCAAGTCAATAGAAAGAGAGAGCGGACATTGTCGTTATTCCTTGGCTGGCGTGCTCTCGAAGGGCGAGGCGTGCCATAAAGGCAACGATGAATAATTATCGCGAGTGCTTCAAGTAAAACAAACAACTAACCGCGCTCGACTTGACGGCTAAGTGGCGTATTTAACAAACAACCGGCCCGAACGGGCGCGTAGCAATGGCGCACGTGGACGTTGGACGGGAACAAGAGGGTGGCCCGTTCTTCTCCTCCCTCCTCGTCCAACCGTGTACCCGCCTGATTAACGGGCAATCCCCGGGGAACGAAATAAAGAGGAGCGCTTTGATTCGCTTAGCTGGAGCATTGTTAGCGATAGTCGCGGAGCAAACGCGTCTGGAGATGCTTGACATCGAGTCGCATTGTCGAATCTGCATTGTTCGACGGAGTGATCGAACAGCGAGGGTAACTGTGTCCGGTGGTGCAAAGCGGTGTGGGGAGAAGATGAGGACATGTTAATTGTTTAGTTTTAACCCTTTGAGTACTGAATACCTCAGGTCGAAATGCTTTGCGTGGATAGCATTATTGCTACTCATACACCAGTGCTTGTGTTGCAATAACTGAAAGATTGAAAAACATCTAATTGGCGATTGCCAATTAGAGAATAGTAACAGACTGCCACATAGAAGCAATTCTATAGTAGATTTCACCAAGCGCATATATGCATGCGCCATAGCATTCAAAAGGTTAAGGACGAGTTATTGGAATAATGGCGTAGATCGAAACGATAGTAAAAGGATTTGTATGTAGATTTGATTGTTCGAATTGATGCTCGATAGGGAACTTTAGGGTGTAGAATTTTTGCAACCGAGAAAAAGGACATTTTAGCTTTCGTAGACTTACTACTCTCGATGAGTTATAGCATCTGAAACAGCTTGTTAATTTATTTCTTACACTTTATAATGGATATATTAAAACTAAAATTCGATGTAAGAAACTTTGCTCAATATTAAGAAGTTAATGTCCGATTCACTTGTAAGATTAGAGGATTAAGTTTTTAATGAAAATGGACTATTTCCTTTACTACAATCAAGAATATACTGCACTTTAATTATATAAGAGTAGTAACTCTTGCTCTGTTCCTTAATTGTATAATTATAGCGATCTTCCTTTATTGCAATCAAGAATATACTGTACTTTAAATAATTTCAAATTAATAAGTGCAGTAATCCTTGTTTCGTTACTTAATAACTTAATTATAGTGATCTTCCTTTATTACAATCAAGAATATACTGCACTTTAAATGATTTCAAACGAATAAGAGCAGTAACTCTTGCTTCGTTGCTAAATCGTTTAATCATAGTGGTCCATAGGATAAAGATACAACACACCTATCTAGAATAAATATAAGCACAACCCTGCAATGAATTAACTCGAAAAACCTCAATCCATGAGCTCCGTTGACCCATTCTAACCGCGATTTGAAAACGTACTCGCCGGCATTACAAATGTAAATGACGGAACGGTGAGCGTACGACCCCTCGAACTATCGGCTCATGCAAATAGCCAGAAGTTACATAAAATATCATAGTTCAATATAACTCGACCGATTTCCCGGCGCCGCGTTGAAAATTTGAAGAACCCCTCTCTCTATTGAATATAAATCACACGTTGCCCATCGCTAGTTCTCGATCTTCCAATCCTGCACTCAAATATTCCAATTCCTATCGCCGACTATGCATTCGTCGAGTCGGTCTCTATTCTAGGCGAACACCACTTCTGCGTACCATTTACATCTCGGCCTATATCCATTGTTAGCCGTGGCCAACGAGCGGTTTCAATGAGGGTTGAAGATCGAACCGGTTTCTGCCTCGAACGAGACGTGGGGAAGAGGCGAGGTTACGTAAATCCATGCAATCACATTGTGCCATTTAACTCTTTGGTGCACGGCGGGATTAAGAATGTCCCACCTTTTTTTTTTTGATGCATGGTAACGCATGGTGGGACATTTTTAGACCCACCTCGAAATATTGCAATAGCTGCACGCGCATAGGTTTATATTTAATCTTACTTACGCAAAGCAGTTGATAATAGCATAAAAAAAATATGTTATAAATACGTTCGCTTGTGTTGGTAAGTTTCAACATGTCAGTATTTCGTTAATAAAAATATACCAATTTTGTTTAATTTAAAACGCAACAAAATTTCTGTGCAACATGGGTCCGTTTATTCTCTGAAATCCTGCGCCTCAAAGAGTTAACCCTTTGCACTCGGCTGTCCCCTCTCATGGGACATCGTAATCCTAGCATATGATAGTTTCGCAAATTTTCAGACGTTAGTTCAGACCCGAACGTTAAATAGTCATATATGTAAATTTTAATATACGACTTAACTAAACTAAATGACGTTTAATATACGTGAATCATAGTAAATATTTCGAATTTGAAAATTTTTGAAGTTAGTATCATTAAACGACTAACGGTCACCTCTCGAGTGCAAAGGGTTAAATTTGACATCTGTTTCTCGATATGTAAATCGTGATGCTTCCCTCATCGTGGCAAATGGTACTTCGCAGAAGATTTGAGTTTAGATTAATATGAGCGATGTATTACAATTTTTTCAGATATCGAATTTAAGTTTCTGAGATTCCACAGATTTTACTTTACTATTTATCGCTGAAGTGTTTTATTTTATAATTACATCCAATCATTTTGTTTACGATGGCTAGTACTTAATTTTGGGGTCACAAATAAATGGTGTTATTGAATTAATTTTGCAATTAAACCAAACTTCAGTTATAGAGGAATAAAGAATTATTTATATATCTGAGAGAAGTACACTGTCTTCATTGGAATTGACCGCGCTAAACGATATAGATAAGCGCATTAGAGGGAGCCATAATTAGAGAGAGACAGGTAGATAAATCAGCTGATGAGACACGTGCTAAATAAGATTGGGTTACGGTAATATAATTATAATTTATAAAACGAAGGAGACAGAGACTTATAAAGATTGTAGGATTGGAAAGACGATAGAGAATGGACTTTAATTGTCGTTTCTCTTTTACAGGTAAATGTTGTATATATTATAAATAATGTAAGTATTAAGAAAATAAAATTAACCTCTTTTACAGAGCAACAAATCGTGGTTTATTCTTTTAGTGAAAATCCTCAATAATATTAATTATCTTATACATCTAATAATATATCTGAGAAACAGTATATTTAATACTTAATTTCAACATATTGATTAATATTAATTAATTATTCAAGAACCTATTGAGCATTTCTGATAATTAGTCATAGATGTAATAATATCACTATAAATATCTGCACTACGTAAGATATCGAAAAACTTTCAAGTGTACTCATTGCTATAAATACAAGTAGGGTGTACATCACCCCTTTATGCAGGAGGGTAAAAATATCACTCGTAAAGAACTTTTCAACAAATAATTTCATACCAATAATTAAACAGAAC
>JAOPTO010002400.1:40577-67609 GCA_033822845.1 Tetrapedia diversipes | reverse complement strand
GAAAGAGAGGGAGGGGAGGGAGCAGAAAGAAGGAAAGAGAGTGAGACGAGGGAGAAGAAAGAAGGAAACGGAGAGTGAGACGAGGTAGAAGAAAGAAAGAAACAGAGAGGGAATGAAGACAGAGGGAAAGAGAATGAGAGAAGGGAAAAGAAAGAAGGAAAGAGAGTAAGAGGAGGGAGAAGAAAGAAAGAAAAAGAGTAAGAGGAGGGAGAAGAAAGAAAGAAAGAGAGTGAGAGGAATGAGAAGAAAGAGAGAGAGAAAGAGAGTGAGAGGAGGGAAAAGAAAGAAAGAAAGAGAATAAAGAGAATAGAGAGAAGAAAGAGAGAAAAAGAAGAGAAGAGGGGGAAAAAGAGAGAATGAGAGAGAATAAGGGGGGAAGAAAGAAAGAAACAGAGAGAGAGAGATAGAATAAGGAGAAGAAAGAGAGAAAGAAAGGAAAAAGAAGAAAGAGAGAAAGAGAGTGAGAGGGTGGAGAAGAAAGAGAGAATGAGAGATAGTAGGAGGGAAGAAAGAGGGAAGGAAAGAGAATGATGGAGAGAGAGGGGAAACAGAGAGATGATGGGCTGAAAAGAAAGAGATGGGCGGACAGGAAAGGGGTTGAATGGTAAGGGCGCGACCCGACCTGACTCCGAACTCTGCTCCCCTTTCACGTCATTTAGATAAAATACGAAGGCTCCGTTAGAGCCGCGATGTGCCAGTCACTGTGACTACGATGTCAGCTCTGCAACCGGTCGCTTCGATGGGATTAAACTCAATATGCACTCATGGATCCAAGTCAACTTCAATGTAAAAGTTTCTTTTCACGAGATTCGAAGGTGCTCGTAGAAGGTGATATTTTGTTCCGTGTACACTGCCGTTCAAAAGCTTATTTATTTTTTCGAAGGAAATAGAGACGATTGTCAATTTAATATAAGAAGCTATGCATAAAATAATTTACGTAACGATACAAAATTATGTATATTTATTTTTATTTTTGGATGTAGAATTTTAAATAAAATTTTAAGACCGTTCGGGAATGATATAGTTAGTGTTAAAATAAAAAGTTTAATTATATTTGTAAACAATAACGATGTATGCGGGAAACTTTTGAAAGATAGTGTACTCGCGAAGTATTTAAATTATAAAGGCTGCTTTTGAACTGCAGAACGAGTACCCCTGAGATTCAAGAATGCATTTATGAATACTTCGAAAAATTAAAATCTGCGAAAGTAGTACTTCAACCCCAGAAGTTCATCTACTGCAATTTCGTTTGCATTTAACTTTCAGTTGAAATACTTGTGAAAGTTACGAATTGGTTTGAGAGCTCTAAATTTTAACAGAAGAATGATTAACTACCTAACTAGTTTTGTTAAAAGATTTATAGATAATATATGTGAGAGCTTTTAAGTATACATACTAATTAAATAATTAGGAAATTCGATATAAATTTTGTAATAGCTTTCAATTTCTGTTAACAGCATAACGAAACAAGCGTCTATTTCGAATTAAAAATAATTATGCACTGATATAACGAGTTTAAGCTTCATAATGAAGGAAATCGATTTCCAATAATCATTCGATGAAAATGTATTACATTTGCATGAAGTTAATTCTACATGACATCATCCATGTTTCAAACGATTCAGAAATAAAAAAAAACAATGCCAACCACTATTAATTATAACAAATGAATGGTTTATCATAACATGATTAACACTATTCCATTCTGTGTAGATATCCTTGTAGATCAGTTTTTGTCAAACCAGAATATCAATAGAAAATACGTGTCGCCTATTATTGATATGTTCTACTTCACCCAAGGATAGTCTGTTATTCTTGCACTCGTCGATAATGTGCATATAAATGTCCAACAGCATAACACTAGCCAAGTTGTACTATTGTCAGGAACTAACATAATTTATAATTCTATGAATAATATCGAGTCATGTTGAGCATAGGTGTAAATTTAGCTTAGCTATATAAAACTGGAGAACAATAAATTTTCAGTAATTATGAATAATCATATTGCGTTATAAACGAATATCTAAACTTAACATTAAAGTTGCCAAACTGAAGATTATATTTGACCATCATTTTTTAAAGATATTCATAATATTAAAGAAGGAAATAAATCCATACAAATATATTTTTGTTTTGATAATCCCTGTAACCAATTAAATTAGTATCAGTAATTATATGAATTTGTTTACTTAAAAGTAATTTCTAGTATCTTACATCCCTTTTTAAAAACAAAAGCAAAAAATTATTTTTTTACAGTAAATAAATTAAACATATAATTTCAATCAATAATATTATATTTTAATATAATAAAGGAGTATAACTCAAGCATATAATAGGAACGAAATATTGTCACTCAGAATAAAACTTGCAGCTACATTTTCCAATAAAACATTTCCTATACAGCCTTAACATTTCATTTCCATAATATTATTCAGCACACTCGAATCTAATTAACATATTCACGATCGCCAAAATAAATCACGCCGATACCCAACTACCTTTTATGGTCACTGCACACAACACAGAAACATAACTTCTATCTAAATCTAGTCCTACAAAATATCTTCGATACCAAACAACAAAATTTACACCCTATGAACTCATTCATGAGATACTATCGTAGCCATCGAGAGGTCCTCGCGAATGCTCTCAAATCGTTTGGCGTCTTCTTATCGGAACAGTGGCCGAAAGAACGGTAGGAGTCGAGATTTCCGGCGAGCAGGAGGCCCAGGGTCCACAAGAAAGGGAGGGAGGGGGGAGGGTGTGGATCGAAAGGAACAAAGTTAGCAACGCGTCCAAACTTATCTCCCCTCTGTTTAATTTAACGTAGCTTCCAGTTAACGCGAGCCCAACGAAACTCGACCAACAAGCGTAGTTTCCACGATCCCCGACCGCTCGATGTCTCTTTCGAGCATCTTCCCGCTTCTTCCACTTTTCTTCCACTTTTCTCACCCCTTTTCCTTCGTCGTGAACGCCGTCGCCAACGACACTGGCGAGACCGTTGGCCCGCGTTACGGTAATGCGATACATCGTCGCAATATCCTGTTGAATACTACGACACAAGCCGTTTCGCGTCATTTGCCGCCTAATTTGTAACTGGAAAAGTTAGCACTATCCGGGTTATCTGCGATAGAAGCGTGTTCTCAGATAGAGAATGCGAAGAGAGTTGCTTTCAATGAGAACGGAAGAGATAGACCATTTGTATATTTATTTATTTATTTATTTATTTATACGGTGAAATATCCCATTGATATTAATACATGAAAAATATAGTGATACAGTGAGGCAGAATGGATAATATAAATTTAATATAATTAAGGATTAGGATAAATTAAAGTAAATTAAGTGAATAAAAATTAAAATACATTAACTTAAATTAAATTAAATTACAGTGGCATGTTAAATAGTAACATAAAGTTAAATATCTGTGTGATATGACATTGTTGACATTAATAATCATTCGGTTGATGCAAGTGTGATACTCTAATAATGAAGTATTGGACACGAAGAAAATCGCATGATCTTAAACTGATAAATGGGACGTTTAAACAAAGTTTATTCAATAGGGAAGAACAGTTTAAATGACTATGGAATAATTTGAAAACGAACAAAATATCTTGCGATTTTATTTTATGCTCGGTAGTATTTAGACCTAAAAATCTATATCCTAAGAGAATGCTAGGGAAACAACAGGAAGTGTTAACTATTTAAAGTTGGAAGATGACACTCGCGGTTAAACCGAACAGTATCCCGTTACTAATTATACTACTGTGGGCAGACATGAGTAAGACTTTGTTAGAAATTGAACATAGAAATACTACGAAGCAAAAATTAACTATAAACCAGCTTTCTCTTAACGTACTTTCTCAAGGGCTCCTTCCAAAAATCTAAGCTACATATGGCATTTTAGAAAGTTTTAAAACGTTGAGAAACAGGACAAAGAGACTGAAGGAATTTCGACCATTGCATTTTGCTAGTCTCATGACAAAATTTGGAAGGTTCTGTCAGAACTGCCCTTCCTCGTGTTACACAATAGTAACAATAAAGTATCAAAGTATTATTTTACAAATAAAAGACTATTTCATTTAACAATATAAAACCCCATTCCCAGTAGACTTTTATTATAACTTTTGAAATATTTATTAATCTTCCAAATCAATTTCATCCCCTTCAAAGTAATCGCTTTGCGATGCAATACACTTATGCCAGTGAACGTTCCAGTCATCGAAACAGGTTGAAAACTTCTTTTCAAGGCGTGTAACATAAGTAAGAAGGACTTTTCTGAGACCCTTTTATTTGCCATACGAATCGCAGGATACAAAATGTTTCGAATATTTCAATTACCCTGACCAATTACTGATTCTATTATTTCTATTACTGGCAAATGTACAATTCGAGGAGTAATATCACTGATGAGATGTTTGTAGACGCATAATCGGTTCTGAAAACAACAGAAAGGAAAGCTTGTTGGCTCCATGCAGAGGTGTAAAATTGTTAGTTACACGAAGAGATTAATCAGCTGATGGACGAAGTGGTATAGAAGGGTTAATTTTCAATATTGGATGGCTCTCTGTCTGTTGCTTCACAAAACAACGGAATCGTACTAGAAAGCTGCTACGTACGTGTTATTCAATTACACTTCGTTCTCATGCATGTGCCAGGTCGAGTATGCAAATCTTTTCATAAGTTTGGAACGCGAATGCAAACGCTACGCTGATATAAAATTGAAGTCGTTGTTGAAACACGAGAAAGGCGTGAGAAACGTTGCATGTCCTGTGTGATAGGGACGGTGGAAGAATTTTGAGGAATTTCTGGGAAGATGTTTCCATACACGATAAGAGCGGCGCCCGCCGCACCGTATGCAAATTTCTGTGCTCGCGTGCGAGCCTGCGTTTTTGAGGCTGCATAAATTTATTTCGGAGGAGATGGTGAGAATATTTGATACGAGGTATTGTGATGATCAGTAATTTCGGCTTATGTTAATCCAACTTCGATCATTTTACTTATTTTAAATTATTATAAAAAGTTAACGTAAAATGATTTATAAAGCAAGAACAGTAACATAGTTAACAATAAACATTTTTACAAATATTCTATGTTAATTTTATGTTACAAGTGTTTTATATGTGTGTTACAGAATTTTCATGTGTTTTAGTTACTGAAATTTACATATAAATGTATTAATGATAATTTTAATATTTTGTTTTTAAATATTCGTTATCATTTTATAGTACTCCTTTGACGTCGTTTTAAAAAAGTTTAATAATATTAAAAATTATATTACTTTAAAGAGAATGTTTTGTGCGACCAGTAAAATATTATATAAAATTTGAAATTGCAGAGATGTACGTTTACAGACATTATAAAAGGATTTGCACAGTGTTAAGGAGATTATTCCATGGGATAGCTGGGAACTTGAAAACTGAGTTAACAGAAAGTTGACCGACAGCTGAGAAGCAGAAATTGCCCAGACAGATTTAATCGTGTTTAACCCAATAGTTTCAGAAAACTACGTAGACAGTATTCAAAATCACAATTGTTTATAAATTCAGACACCTTGATATCTCAATTTATCAATTTTAAACGTAAGTCTTTTGAACGTTACCTACAACAACCCTTTCACAAATAGTTATTCAAAAACGACAAGCTTCAACCCTTTGAGTACTATGGACTCATATATGCGTCTGGCGAAATTTCCTACAGTATTGTCTTTCTATGTGGCAATTTGTTACTGCTGTATAATTAGTAGTCGCTATCCCCTCTCCTTGGAATATTTAGTATTCATATGTGTGTTTTTTCGATCTTCCACCTACTGCAATCCAATTTCTAGTATATGAGTAACAATATTGCTATCCACGCAAAGTGTCTTGACCTAGACTGTTCAGTACTCAAAGGGTTAAGGAACAATTTAACACAAGCCAAGTGTGGTCTTTCTATGTGGCAATTTGTTACTGCTATCTAGTTGGCAGTCGTTATCCCCTCTCCTTGGAATATTCAGCATTCATATGCGTTTGTTTTTTGATATTCCACTTACTGCAATTCAATTAATAATGTGTGAGTAACAATAATTCTATTCATACAAAGTATTTCTACCTAGAGTGTTCAGTACTCAAAGGGTTAAGGAACAATTTAACACGAGCCAAGTATTGTCTCTCTATGTGGAAATTTGTTACTACTCTCTAATTGGCAGTCACCATTCCCTCTCCTTGGGATATTCAACATTCATATGCGTTTGTTTCTCAATCTTCCACTTATTGCAATCCAATTTCTAGTATATGAGTAACAATATTGCTATCCACGCAGTGTCTTGACCTAGACTGTTCAGTACTCAAAGGGTTAAGGAACAATTTAACACAAGCCAAGTGTGGTCTTTCTATGTGGCAATTTGTTACTGCTATCTAGTTGGCAGTCGTTATCCCCTCTCCTTGGAATATTCAGCATTCATATGCGTTTATTTTTCGATTTTCCACTTACTGCAACACAATTACTAGTATATAAGTAGCAATAATGCTATTCATGCAAAGCATCTTGACCTAGAGTATTCAGTACTCAAAGGGTTAAATACAACGATCTTTCAATTTTAATCACCGTACACTTTTCTGCCTCGAGTTTCCACATTCTCACGTGCGTCTAGAACATTTCTTTCACCCTTCTCACAGGTTTCTGCGTTCAGTCACGTCGTGAGGTATTCGTCCCCGTCGAAACTTGCCGACGAAAAAGAAAGGAACGCGTCGCGCGATCGCAACCGCATACGATCGAATAAAACCGACAAAATTTGCTGGAAAACCCAAAAAGAATTTAAAAAAAAAGTTCTGCAAAATCGGCCTTTGAAGGCTCGCGTACAGGCGAACGAGCGGATGTTCAGCTGGTTTCCACATGAACTACGAAAACACGGTTCCTCTGGCCTACTACAACCGATTCCACTTGAACGATCGCTGGTGAACATCGCGTCTGTACATCATTTCGGCCGTGATTTTACAAACGTGTAAGCCAGAATAGTTTGACAGAACGCAAAGCGTGGAAAAATGCAACGGAAAAAATACAAAATTCCAAAAAAGAAAAAAGAACGGTATCGATGGCAACCAATTCGCATTTGCATAGACGAACGCGTCTGCTTATTTTGTTTGTCCGTTGGAAATTTTTGCTTGCGACTTGATGTAATGGCGATCAGTACAGAAGTCTTTAGAGCTTGCGAATTGATGATGGTGACAGAAAATGTTATACGTTTGGTACTTTGTTTGAATCCTTCTTGAGATGAATATTTCTTGTACGACAATGCTACAATTAGCATATGCCTTTGTAACGTAAACAGTTGCCCACGATTCATTGGCCGTTCAATATGAAATATTTAGAACGAAGAAAATTTTATAGAATAAAGCTGTAATTCAATAATTATTTACTTATTTAGTTATTTAATTATTTAGAATACAGATTTTACTAAAAGCCTAGTATAATAAGAAATTCGTTCAAGCTTCTTAAATATACTGTAGCTTACAAAACTTTGCGTTCTTCATTTTCTCTATATTTTTTTGAACCAATAAAACGCTTTAAATAACCTTAAAAAAAAAAACATAATTTAATCGTCAGCAGAAATAAAGAAATAAGTGCTATTTAATTATGTCATAGTCATCAACTGTGAAGTTTTAGCGAAGAAATTAATCAGTTACCTTAGAAAAAGTGAAAAATATTTGAACAACAACTAATTATACATAAAATAGCAAAATTATCCACGAAAGAGGAATTGTAAAAGTTTTCGCAGACAGATATTTTCAGAGAATTAGAATACCGCTGCTCGATACACGATGATCTTCACGGTTTGGCATTGTAATGGCGCATTCCTACCGTTCCTCAATTAAATTACCGGATTGTTTCATTCCCGAGAATCGAACGATTCAAACGCGATTTAACTGTTCTCCGACATAGGAGTGCAACGACTAGTTTCAACGCTTCGTTATTGCGAATTCTGCCATTTCCTTTGTACAATCGTATGGGACAGACACTTGTTATTGCAACCACGATTTGCTGATCCTTGAACCGCTTTAATTGATTAAGTTGGGTATACCGATCGTTCTGTCGATTGACCGTTTCGTTTGAGGTCCAATAGTCGAACTGAGCACCGCTCAAATATTAAGGTTCTGATGGAACAGCTTGTATTCAGAGTATACATCCTATCTCAAACTGTTCGTTATGATAAATGGTAATTTCGTTCAGAAAGGGATGACGTATACTTGTAACCGATCAGACAGCGTGCGAAACAGTGGGTGGAAAACAACAGACAATAGAAACAAATAAATATACAGTCTTATTCGTAATGTTCAGAAAATTTGAGAAAGTTGTCGGTAGAGCGTACTCGTAATAACTAATAAAAGTGAAATACTCGTAATAACTAGTAAAAGTAAAATACTCGTAATAATTATTAAAAGTAAAATACTTGTAGTAACTCAGTAAAAGTAAAATACTCGTAATAGTAATTAGTAAAAGTAAGATACTCGTAATAGTAATTAGTGAAAGTAAAATACTCGTAATAGTAATTAGTGAAAGTAAAATACTCATAATAGTAATTAGTGAAAGTAAAATACTCGTAATAGTAATTAGTAAAAGTAAGATACTCGTAATAGTAATTAGTAAAAGTAAAATACTCGTAATAGTAATTAGTAAAAGTAAAATACTCGCAATAGTAATTATTAAAAGTAAAATACTTATAATAACTCAGAAAAAGTAAAATACTCGTAATAGTAATTAGTAAAAGCAAAATACTTGTAATAACTCAGTAAAAGTAAAATATTCGTAATAGTAACTATTAAAAGTAAAATACTTGTAATAACTCAGTAAAAGTAAAATACTCGTAATAGTAATTAGTAAAAGTAAAATACTCGTAATAGTAATTAGTAAAAGTAAAATACTCGTAATAGTAATTAGTAAAAGTAAAATACTCGTAATAACTCAGTAAAAGTAAAACCAGTGAAAACGAGTTAATTTGGATTTTAATTTACTACGTTGGTAATTGTAGTGTTAAAATGCATCGAAACGATTAGCCGCCAATTCCGTCGCGACGTTCTTCATCCGTAAGGAGGATACATTCAGATTTCGACTGCGACAAAGTTCGGTTTTACCAGACCAATAACAGTAAAAGTGAAACCAGTAAAGGTGAAAGCAAAGGAAAAATTAGTCCGAATTTCTTTTAAACGTATCTTTGTCATCAATCTATATTTTTTTTGTAAATACACGTGTTTGATAGGATAAGAAAGTAAGGTCTTTTAACTTATTCGAGCACGAATATTAAAAAATCACCAACACAAACAATATTACATTTATAAGGGATAGGATTATAACAGAAAAATTGTAGAAATCGTTGGTTCATAAAATATATTTTAACATCAAAGTGCAGAGTTCGGAGGCTTAACTATAACATTCAGCTCAAACCTGGCAAAGGCAACAAGAAAAAGGTTCAACTTTAATACTCCCAAGCCAGGTCAGATTTGCAGATTTCTAGAACACTGGAAAATTCTGAGCAAACAAAAGGAATGCTTTCTTTCCAAGTGTCCCAGTATTCTAGCAAACAGCTTCTGTAAAAATGTATTCTTAATCCCACCACTACCTTATGACATATCCTGCTGTTACATTTCCGATTAAAACAGAAACGTTGAATATTTCTCCTAAATCGTAATTAAATGAATTCAAACTTTCCAAACATCAATTCGCAAATCTTAACACTTTACCGACCGCTAGTCGTTCAACATACGCACTCCCGACCGACTCATTTTAGCATGGATGCATTGTTAATGACTTTATTGTTAAACGATATTCTCTTCCCGTAATTAGTAGTTTAATATCTCTTTACAATATATATATGACATCGTTCAGAAATGTGTTACCTTCGTATAAAGGAACGTTATAAAATTTACAAACGAAGTATGCAAAAAGCCGATTAATAGGCTCTCGGTCGATAAAGCGTTAACCCATTCACTGCCAGACAAATTTAGAGTATCTTGCCCTGAGTGGCACGATTTTATTTTAAAGAAAACACGGAATTTAGCAAAATCTAATAATATTAAGTTACAAACATAGTATTGAGATGGTATATACTGTAATTTGAAAATGAAAAAGAATACTACGAGATATCTCATGGCTGGGTGTTGCTGAATAAAATTCCTGTGCTGAGTGCCATATGTAATTAATCTAAATTTTAGCATACACTACGAGATATCTCGTGGTCGGCAGTTTCGGTACATATGCTTACTATGAAATACCTCATAATTGGCAGGGAATCGGTTAATATTGCAACATAATACTCAGACGTTATACTTGCTTTACAACACGAAGTCATTTTAATTAAAGACACTCAAAGATATTCTTCCTCGAGGTTTCATCGGTGCCCGTTAAACGTTCCCCAAGCAGGATATTGTAGTAACAGCAATAAAATTTCTTATCAAGAATCTGTTTATCAACGCTGCAGTAAACACTCTTTTATGCTTCGGAGATAATCTTCGTTAAACCGTCCGGGGAACTTCGTTTATACAACTCCGTTCCTCTCTGCCTCGCGAAATCCGCCTTCAACCACGTGACCAGACAGCAACGGCTGCGCGCCAGCAAGAAAAATTATCCTCAAATAACCGGAAGACGAGGCAGACTCCCGCGAAGTTGCTCGAGAAAGATGTTAAACGTTCGCGTTCGAGCTGAAAAACGTCCCGAGACCTTTATCCCGTCGAACTTGGGACGTGGTCGTTTGACGGAGGGTGAAAAGCCGACGGGGAGACAGAACGATCCGTCAAGATGGCGGGCGGCGAAGGCTGGAGGAGGGGCAGAAGTACGGTCTTAAGAAAACTCGCAATATTTACCCAACGGAAATCAGGCACGACGTGAAAATACAAATCGCCCTAATCATTATTTACTTTACTTTAACCGAGCGTCGCCGACTCGCTTCATCCCCAGGAAGCTTCCCTCGGCGCGAGGAAAAAGTTTGCGACTTTCGTTGCCCTCGAAAACGTCGGCTTGCGACGGAATCCGGGCATCAAGCGTCGAATTGCTTGATTAAAAGAGGTTCACGGAGTCGATCACCACTGAACGAGAAAGTTAATTTGATCGAACATCGTTGGTTAACCTGGTGAAAGCATCTATTCGAGAGTGATTTTTGTTAAATTTAAACCATACATTTCTGTGTGTTAATGTTGCGGAAGTGTCTGTCGAGTAAGAGTTTGGTTAAATTCGAACGATACACTTTTATGTGTTAATCCTGTGAAAGTATCTATTCGAGTATGATTCTTGTTAAATTTGAGAGATACACTCATATGTGTTAATCCTGCGAAAGCATCTATTCAAGTATAATTCTTGATAAATTTAAACGATACACTTCTGTGTGTTAATCCTGCGAAAGTATCTGTCGAGAAAGAATTTGGTTAAATTTGAACGATACACTTTTGTGTATTAATTCTGCGAAAGCATTTATTTGAGTATGATTCTTGTTAAATTCAAACAATACACTTCTGTGTATAAATCCTGCGAAAGTTTCTGTCTAGAAAGAATTTGGTTAATTTCGAACAATGCTTTTCTGTGTTAATCTTGCAAAAACATCTTGCGAGGAAGAGTTTGGTTAATTTCGAACGATACACTTCTGTGTGTTAACCATTTGCGCTCAAGAAGTGACTGTTTTATTCTTCTAGTGATACTAATTCCAAAAACTTTCAATTTCGAAATATTTACTATGATTCGCTTATATTATATGTCATTTAGTTCAGTTAAGTGATATTCTAAAATTTACATATATGACTGTTAAACCTCTGAGAGTAACTAATAAACAGACTAACTAAAGTCTGAAAATTTACGAAACTATCATTTGGTGACTAACAATCACCTCTCGAGCGCAAAGGGTTAATCCTGCGAAAGTATCTATCAAGTAAGAGTTTCGTTAATTCCGAACGATACACTTATGTGTGTACAAAAAATGAAAGTGAAACTTTGAGAAAAAGCAGAAGATACTTTCGCAATAATTGTTTTATGCATAAAAGTTATTTGATGCAACAACTCATTAAAATCAGTGCAACAGCATTAGCAAGCTTACAATTTGGCAGCGTACAAAAGAAAATATTTTTAATTGAAAGGAAAAGTTCTTACAATTAATAACTTTTAGAGTCGCCCTCGATAAACCCGATTCCCAGCAGCAACAGCGCTCTGAAATTAAATAGGACGGATCGCGAATTCTAATTTCAATTCTGACACGGTTAAACGTTGTCGATCAACCCCGACAGTTGTTCGATTTCTTTTTTTCTTTTTCACTGTCATGGACGTATAAACTAGGATTAAAACGAGGTCGAGCCCGGCGAATTAATTATTCGAGCCGATCCAATATTTACCGGCCATTAGCGCAGCGATCGCGATCAAGGAATTCCCTCTCGATGGGCAGCGCGGCTGATAAATTAAACTTTCATAGAAAATACTTAGCTACTCCACCGGGAGGAAATTCCGACTGATAAGAGCGGTCGGAATCGGCGCGGCAAAAGAAATTCAATTAGGCTCGCAGTCGACGTATCTCGATACGTCCACTCGTTTTTTTTCTTCCCCTCTGCCCCCTGAAACCGTCCTTAATCCGAGATAGCCGAAGAAAGGGGCAAATTCCAGCTTGGTTGAAGACGAAAGAGAACAGAAGGAGGCAGCGAGAGCAAGAGGGAGTCGAGCAAAGATAATTGTCCTATTTCAAAATTTAAGAGGCTTAACTTGTGTGTGTGTGTGTGTGGAAGATAGTAAAAGTGTTCAGAATTTAATAAAAGATATTGGATTTTATGAATTAATAATTAAGGATGTGACAGGGGGAATATTATTCATTTCAAAAGTATAAAATTTAATTAAAAGTTTAACCGAGTCTTGAAATATCGCTACTTGGACCATGAAGAAATGCAGTACCGATTTCAGTTCTTCTTTCGATTAATTCCTGTAAACTCTGCTTTATAAATCTATTTACTAAATTATACTTCAAATAATATTCTAAATCTAAATATAACGTTTATGTACCGTGAAATTCGACGAATTCTTGATATTTTTCTTCGATCGTTTTATCCGTAAAATTAGTTGTTGCTATTATATATATATCTTTATTATAATTGGTTAAATATTAATACAAAGTGAATTGCGTATATATTCCAGTAGATGACTGTTAGACAGTGCAGTATACATGAAATGTACTAACATTAACCATAATTAAAAAAGAAACTAAATCTACAAGACTCAATCATGATTATACCGTTCCTGTATTCTCACAACTAGAAGGAAGAGAAGTACTACGAAACAAAAGACAAGCGATTTCACAGCATCACGCCGCGTCTTCACAGCCTTACACCATTGGCTGTGCACAATGCGTATTTTCCCTTTTGCTTCTTTCTCTCTTTTTCACCAAAATTAGTTTACATCAGTACATTCGGTGCACAAACAGAAATACCATTATTATTTGTATCTAAGCGCTGTTTCATACGAAACAGAACAGTACAATTCAATCGAATAAATCAAATCCCAATCTGGACACATTCCTAACTCGATCAAAACGGAATCACAGCCCTCCACGCGTTCCAGAATAATGGTAACAACCGAATCGACCATAGTATTCCATCGTGACCGTCTCGTTAATGTCTATCACCGGCTCGCCATCAGTCTCGGCGTGATTTAGCAGGGACGAAAGCAGAAAGCAGCACAAAAGACAGCCGGCGGCTGGTGTTTCGAGGGAGAACACGGAGAAAAAAGGAAGCCGGAGGGTCGGGGGTGAGCAAATGGCTCATTGGCCACGCGTTCGCCTAACTACGTTACTCTCTGCGAGGCCATTTCTTCTCGCTTCGGGTCTCTCTTCGAACCCTCGAACGGCAGAGCGCGGAATTGCGAGCGGCAATCACTGTCGAAAGGCGGAACCGAAGCGGAGAAAGAATTTCGGAAAAAGTGGAGGAACCGGGGGGGGGGGGGGGGGAAGAAATATCCCGGCGTCCCTTAGCCGCGGGCCCAGGAAATTGAATAGTGGCCGCGAAATTGAAAGAGGAAATTCGACGCGTTTCGTCGCTGCCCTCCTTCCTTGTGGGTCCGAATTTCATTAAAATCGGCGGAGTTTCGCTCGACCTGCAGCGTGCAACGTTTCAGAAACCGGAAAGGCTTTGAGAAAAACGCGTTTAAAGTTTCACGGGGCACGGAAACTTGCCGCGCTTCGTTTGCGTGTTCAACGAATTAAAAGCACAGCCGAGTGAGTTGAACAGGTATTTGAAATGGATACGGCTGGTTACAAAAGTATTTAGGTCACCGAAAGGATTTCAGGGCTAATGCTTTTTATTTTAAATGAATGTACGCAGGAATGCGATCGAGTGGATGCGAGTTTAGGAAAAATGTGAAAAGTGTTTGAGTTGAGCGATAATTGTGTAAACGTAGAATATTTCTAGAGAATAGAATATTCGTAGAATATTTCTATATTAACCCTTTAACGTGCACCCTCGAGTTAACTCGAGAGACAATAAAATAAAAATTTTGATTACTTTTGTATTTTTTTAATTTTCTCCCCAAGACAACGTTCTAAATAGTGTTTTTTTACATTAAAAAAAATTGATCTTTTTTGGCTGGTTTTTAAAAAAAAAACTGTGCATTAAGGGGTTAAACTAGAGTGTTTCTGAGGCGCGAAAGATGAGTACTCGAGACAACGTCGCGAATTAGGAATTTCGGGTGAATGTAACTGAATGCATCGAGTGAGAAAGGTTTACAATTAGAAGAAAATTAGTTTTTGGAAGAAAGAATGTGTAGAAAGTGCAGAAAGAGTGTGATTATGAGAACAGCGAGGATGTTTACAATTAGAAAAGTTTACAGTTAGAAGAAAATTAGTGTTTGGAAGAAAGAATGTGAAGAAAGTGCAGAAGAGTGTGATTATGAGAACACAAGAATGTTTACAATTAGAAAAGTTTAAAGTTAGAAGAAAATTAGTGTTTGGAAGAAAGAATGTGAAGAAAGTGTAGAAAGAGTGTGATTATGAGAAGAACAAGAACGTTTAGAATTAGAAAAGTTTACAGTTAGAAGAAAATTAGTGTTTAGAAGAAAGAATGTGAAGAAAGTATAGAAAGAGTGTGATTATGAGAGGAGCAAGGACGTTTACAATTAGAAAAGTTTACAGTTACAAAAGAATTAGTGTTTAGAAGAAAGAATGTGAAGAAAGTGCAGAAAGAGTATGATTATGAGAGCAGCAAGAACATCAAAATTGTTAAGCTGAAAAGTTGTTTATACGTTACTATTAAACTATTTTAAATATATTTAAGAACATTATATTGTTAAATTTACATCTGAACCCTACCGTATTTCTAAAATAAAATAAATCCTATAAAATGAAGCAGCTATTGACTTACGAGAAAAAAAAAGAGTCTCGACCTCTCCATAGAGAATGATTAATTGAGGCGGTCCAAATCCGTAAAGGTTAACCAGAAACGAACGAATACAGTAGCGGGCTGAATAATACATCGATCGGCTCATCGGTTGGCAATAAAAAGGATGTATCGTTCGAGTAATCGTAACGAACGAGGGCAATTAAGCGGCTGCTGAGGCAGCAGACGGTTTCGAGACTTGGCCGGAAACGCGGCCCACCAGAGGGAACTGCACAGCCGCGCCGTTATCGGAAACAGGATTATTCGGCAGTTCTGATTACGTAGCCGAGTCTTCCGTCCGTTCCTAAATGTAATTAGCTGTCAACCGCGAGAATTATCCCGAACTTGGTGTACACGTAAGTCTCCTCGTGTAGGAAAAGATGGCGCGTGATTCTGCAACGTCGATGAGAAACACGCGATTGGTCTTAATTTCCAATGTTTAGAATAGAAGAATAATAATTAGCTGATTAACATTCAGATATAAAATTGCACCTTAATTATTTCTGTGATTATTTATTGATTCATATAATATGTGGTATGAGAATGAGGAATAAGTGTGACGAGAGCATGTAAACGATATTGTGTATAGATCTTAAGGTTCGAATGTAGTGATGAATGATCTGTATGATTTACAGTGGCTCCAAAAAGTATTCGTATACACTGTATTATAAGGAAATTCATCTACTTCTGAAATTCTGATTTCAATGAAACTTTATGCGAGTACAGAACGTGGTGTGTCCTGAGTGGAGCAATTTTCTTGGCGGCAAAATATTTTTTAAGGGGGCTCATAACGAATCTCAAAGTTTCAGCGATTTTTCACGCTTTGAGTCCAAGCTTTTCTGTGTTCTTTTTTTATGACAGAATGATTATTATGATGAGTATTAAAATTTGAAAGGTTTTGCTTCATCAAGTACCATTACAAAGTTATCTTCACACTGAGAGAGCAAGAGAGAATTAAATTCAGTATAAAAAATAGGTGTCATCTAAAAATTATTTTTCTCCATACAAATATTTTTATAACCAGTGGTTGTCGTGCTCTTTGTATCCGTACAATCGGGGAAAGATCGTTTATCCCGCGATCCCATGAATTTCAATGATGAATCGTAATGCGACAATAATACCGCTCGACGATTTACGTATTCCGTTGAAGAACCGGCGAAGAAAATCGGGAAAACAACGAACGATTCTTACGGCACGCGCGACGAAGCGTGGCGAAACGAGCGTCCCGACGCGCGTACCTCATATTTTATCGGAATGGGAGTATAATTAGTTGGAATAACCGAAGATATAGAGGCACCATTACGCGGGCAGCGCAATAAATGTAAATCAGGCGTCCGTGGAACCGGCAATAATTCCCGCTCCAAAAACAGTGGCGCGTCAACCGGCTCTCTATTATCATGCTGTTAGCATGGGGAAAGGATATAAACCTCCAGGGGCTCGGAAATAATCGCTGAGCCAGTGTCTGCGGTTAAAAGCAACAGCCCGGTGAACTTGGAAAAACTGAAGTGGCGATCGGCCATGTTTTCGCGCGCTAACTCGAGTTTAACACTAAACGTGGCCAAGCGGGGTCAAATGGCCCCTTTCAAAAGTTACTTTATATATGGTACATCTATTGTTATTTCTTCCGCTCATCCGACTTTTTGTCAATTATTGTAATACCTGTTTATACAATTTTTCGCTTTTCGTTTTTCTCTTAACTTATTTTTTACCGAGAAAAATTCTTTGCATACCTTATGTACCACGAGGGGTCAAATGGCCCCTTTCAAAGGTTACTTTATATATGGTACATCTATTGTAATTTCTTCCGCTCATCCGACTTTTTGTCAATTATTATATTACCTGTTTATACAATTTTTCGCTTTTCGCTTTTCTCTTAACTTATTTTTTACCGAGAAAAATTTTTCGAATACCTTAGGTACCATGCAGGATCGAATGGCTCCTTTCCAAATTTACTTGATAAATCTATTGTTATTTCTTCCACTCATCCGACTTTTTGTAGATTATTATATTATTTGATTCTACAATTTTTCGCTTTCTGTTTTTCTCTTAACTTATTTTTTTACCAAGAAAAATTATTTGAGTACTTTATATACCATGCAGGATCAAATGGCCCCTTTCAAAAGTTACTTTATAAATCGTACATTCATTATTATTTCTTCCGCTCATCCGACATTTTGTAAATTATTATATTACCTGTTTATACAATTTTTCGCTTTTCGTTTTTCTCTTAGCTTATTTTTTACAGAGAAAAATTCTTTGAATATCTTATGTACCATGAGGGGTCAAATGGCCCCTTTCAAAAGTTACTTTATACATCGTACGTTCATTGTTATTTCCCGTTATCCCATTTGTCACGACAGATTAACCCTTTACAAATGAGAAACACTTTAACAGAAAGACAGAATTTCGTTAATTTTCGGAATTCATCAACAATTACATTTCACAGCTCTCTAATTTGTAACGAAACGAACGTTTATCATTCATATGTATTCCAATTACAAGAAATCAATTACAATCAACGCAGCATCCTTCAAAATTACTTTACCATAATTGCATACTGTGATGCACTATTACTCCATAAAAAGTGACGTGAAACTTATTAAATCGAACAAAAACAAACGCTAAGAGGTCAAAGCAAGCGGCAACTTTCCATGCCCATGCGATTCTCTTTTCACCCTTATTCACCCCGCGCGAAAAAAAAACCTCTCGTCTCAAAGAAAACCCTCTGGCTGTACAGCCACATCAAAGCGCCGTAGAAGCGGCCGACCTTCTTGAAAGAAAAAAAAAAACCGCGAAACGACGAGGACGTTAATCAAGCCAATTCAGTGTCGCGATCGCTCACCCTGATTATCTCCCAGCGCACGCAAGTTTTCGACTGAAAAGCCGGATGATCGTGGACGATTTCCATCGCGGGGTCGCGTCTTGGACTGCCTCCCTCGACTTCGTCCACCGTGGGGGATGATCATTTGCGTGGCGGTCGAGAGGCTGGCAACGGAACGGACCGATGACATTCGTTCCTTTTGTCGTCTGGCTGCATTAGGATGGGAACGGGCCGACTGGATGACACCGGAAAAGGGGTGGGGGTGGAAGGAGGCCTCGTGAAGGTTCTGGCCCCGGTGCCAGGGCCGAGGTTTAGTCGACCGCTTTATACCGAGCACAATGCAATGGGCGTCGTTATGGCCGAGCACCGCCATAAAGACTAGCGTCTCACTCGCGGCCACAAAGCGCGCTATTTTGCCACCCCTTAGATGCCTACTTTTTCTTCCCCGCACTGTACACTTCCCCGCGCGACGGTAACGGCTTCGCTGCTGTACTTACTGTCCCTCTTTCTCACCCTCCTCGCAGGGGAACAGCCTGACACTCGTCCTAGCAGTCGATCGGAATTCTTCTTCCGTTCCTCGTGTTCTCCATCTGTCCGTGAGACGCGGTCCCTTTCGTGACACCATTTATGGTCGTGGAGGAGGCCAAATGTTCATTGGCTGTTCAAGGGTATTTTTATTTCGTCACGTTTGTGCGTCGTTTCTACTTTTCGTCGGTTAAAACGTGATCTATAAGCTGTAACTTGTAGTTGGTAATCTTGAGAGGTAAGCTTGAGTACTTGAGGGTCGATCTTGAATTGATTATTTCAAATGCTTTTAACACTAGATTGCTGGAGTGAATCAATTTGACTCACTTGTGAGTTTGTCAAGTTCAAGTATCATGTGAAAGGAATAGAAGTGAGGGTGTTTGTGTTAAATGTAATAAAAAAATCTGCGGAAAATGTATTTTAAAAACAGCGTATATATGTAAAAATTGTTTTGAACAAACTTCTTTAAAAATAAGGTTTTATTTTTCTTTTAAACGTCAATTTTCATGTTTGAGTCAAATTGACTCATTTCAGGTAAAATAGGTGTATACCCAACATCCGGCAATCTAGTGTTAACCCTTTCGCTTCGAGCGCCCGCATATATGCAACATCCAAATATATTTTGTATTTTAATAATTTTGTAAGTCTTTTCATACTAAAAATGTAAATATACTTGTTAGATTAGAGCAATGACTTTCGAAATTTTATTCAACATAGTTGTTATTAGGGAAACCGGAAAGTAATGTCATTTCTGTTACTTCATCTCTGGATATTTTACTCAAAAACCAATTGATTATTATGGATCCAGCATTGAAAATTTGCACACTAGTTGGCAAAAGATTGTTGATAATGAGGGTTCATTGAAGGTTATCATTGATTAATAAAAACTCGTTAAAAATTTGTGTTTGAATTTAATCTAAGAAAACAACATTACTTTCTGGTCCCCCTAATATTTAACTTAGAAAAACATATATACAGAAACTACGTGCACTGTGCATATTTCTGACGCGAGTTTCTGTTCACTGACAATATTTCGGCGGACTGAACGGCCATAGCGAAAGGGTTAAGTTGTGGTTTGTACTTTTGTTGTGCAACAGTTTCTCAAGATTTCCGACAGATCTTTTACAGAGTTATGACTCTATTAGACAATGGTAATCCATGAACCGCGTTCTCGTTCTGGCCGGCATCGTCGAGTGATTCGCCAAGTCGACCTTAGAGTAAAGAAACACCGAGGAGAATGAGAAACGCAGGCAATCGTCGACGTATAAACTCGCTGGCTGGGCGCTTTTACGAGCCTAATATGAAGAAACAGCCTCGGTCAACTATCTGCCAAACAGCTAGTCCATGTTTCACGAGCTTCCCCTGCTACAACGAACTACAGATGCCCCTCGACTTTCGTACATTCTATTTTCGCACTTTTTTAAAAATTCAACTTTTTAACACTAGAACTACCAAACCAGTCAAAATGACCAATTAATGATTACTTATAGTAGCCTTATAAATTCACTGTGGTAAAGCTTCCAAAATTTACTATGATTTTCTGCAGAAGATATAAATAAAGATTCGTTTTCTATGAATTCAACATCTTTTCATATAATTTTCAATTTTATCTCTTCCATGCAAAGAAGTATACTTTAATTGCCGGTAGTTCTAATTTTAAAAATTCAACTTTTTAACACCAGAACTACCAAACCAGTCAAAATGACCAATTAATAATTACTTATAGTAGCTTTATAAATTCACTGTGGTAAAGCTTCCAAAATTTACTATGATTTTCTGCAGAAGATATAAATAAAGATTCGTTTTCTATGAATTCAACATCTTTCCATATAATTTTCAATTTTATCTCTTCCATGCAAAGAAGTATACTTTAATTGTCGGTAGTTCTAATTTTAAAAATTCAACTTTTTAACACCAGAACTACCAAACCAGTCAAAATAACCAATTAATGATTACTTATAGTAGCCTTATAAATTCAGTGTGGTAAAGCTTCCAAAATTTACTATGATTTTCTGCAGAAGATATAAATAAAAATTCGTTTTCTATGAATTCAACATCTTTCCATATAATTTTCAATTTTATTTCTTCCATTGAAAGAAGTATACTTTAATTGTCGGTAGTTCTAATTTTAAGCCTTTGTGATCAGATATCCCCTGTGAGAGGAAATCGTGAATCAAGTAGGCTACTGAGCTCACTTTTCAGACTTTCAGATTTTAGCCATCAGACTATCAGACTGTGTTTGAATGACAGTCTTCTGTCGAGCAACACGGAGATCTTGGACAAAATTTATACCGGTAAGGTAAAAAAAAACAGAAAGGTTTGAAAAAATATATTCGTGTTGCTCGTAGACCAATTGTGTGCGAAACTCGAGGGCCACCTGTATAACCCCAGCTTCTCGTATTTTCCCCCTTCTGTTTCACTGTCACCGGCGCCGCTCTATTCCCGCGTCGCGGTAATTCACTTTTCGTCCATTTTAATTAGGATTTGATTTCAAGTGTTAATCATCGACGCTTTCTGCTTGCCGTGCCCCGTCGTGGACAGGGGTGAAAAATAAAATTTCGCGCAAACGAGCGTCAGCTGGGCCGCGCTCCAATCAACGTCCCGCCACGGACGAGACAGGAAACGCGTGGTGCGCATGAAATACGATATTCGGGGTAGTTTTCAAAGCGAGGGCCCATTCGACTGCAGGGGATCCAGAGTAAGCCGCGTGTCGTGGCGAGATTTCGCGTAACAGCGCGGAAATATAACACCTTCATCGCCTGTGACACGGTAATACTTGCAGCGTAACGTTTACCCATATTTCAGGCTCGAAGGGCATTGAACGCAGCGTTACACGGAGCCCGGGACACACAGGCGTGAACGCGAGTTTATTCGACGCTGTAAATCTTGGCAAATCCTCGAAGAATATGGCCGACTTCCGCCCGTAGGCGCGCGCGCGCGCTCGTACTTGCGTGATTCGTTTCAAGAGCTTCGAAGGACGCGGTAATACCTTGACTTTGACGTTATTCTCTTGGAAGGAAAAGAGGAAGTTGCGAGGAAGTTTGTCAGAGGTTCTTCGCGGGAACGATTTTTCATAGGTTTTTTCTCAACAGGAGGTTTTGTTGGGAAACGTCCACCGAGTTGTAATAAATTGTAAGTTTGAGAGGAAAAAAGATTGTTTACTTTGGAATAAGAATGATTCACCGACGACAAAAATGGTTTATTAGTGAAACCGATGCGAATCTTCAATACCATTCACAAATTTCAAACGATTTTTAATCTCTGTCGATTACTCTGCCATTACTGGTTACTTTACTCTATCAGATGGATTTCTACCCTAAATTCATTTATTGCTTCTCACATAGGCGTAATGTTCGCACAATTATGCATTCAAGCTCCAACTACTCGGGAATTATATCATACATAAATAATTTTAACAATAATGTCGATTTTTATCCCCGCAATGGCACCATCATTGAAGTTTCAACCTCAACAAAAATTTTACAAAAATTATACCTTCATTCTCAACAATTGTGATTTTTCTCTGTCTACCATGTAAGAGACTTGCTACGCTATTATTACCAACGCATAAAGTTGATCGTATCAAACCAGCAACACCCACTTCATACCAAAATCTTCCAAAGTGGAAGAAGAATTTAGAATCGCAGAACGTCACGTACAAAGTTTCGCGGTCGACGCAATAATGGCGCCGTTCTATCACGATCATCGAGCCGCGATTCTGCATGCGACAAGCCATCGTTACACCCCCTCCTGAACCCCCCTTGGTCGTCGAGCCGCCCCACCGCAGGGCTCACCCATCCCTCTGGCCGACAATCATCGCACTCCACCCCTTCTTCCGTGGCATCGAGAATCTCCCTCGGTTCCGCGCTGCCACTTGACACTAGACGCTCTTCTGTCTAGTGGGGTGGCTGCATCCGCAACGTTCAAAAACCTCCGGTGCTGCTCTGGCTGCGATGGTGCGTGTGTGCCCGGTGACTGTGTGTGTGTGTGTGTGCGCGCGTCGAGCCGGTGCATCCCGGATATGCGGCGGCGTCGCGACGCCAGACGACGCTTCAGACACCTTTCACCGTGGCGATTCCCCGGCCGTCGAACGCTTTGATCGCTGGATTTAAGCTCGAAACAAACGCGTCGGCTGGGGATCGAGGAAGGAGTCCGTTATTCGATGATCATTCTCAGTGTGCACGGTTGTTTTGTCACTTTACGGAGTGGTGTATCGTTTTCTGAACATGTATGCATGATTTATGATCAGGGTATTCGGACTAAGGTGGGAAAAAATTAAAGAGGTAACTCTAGGGAACATTCTAAGACGAAAATCAAGAGTAATAATATTGCGCTTGACGCTTTGTTTATTAGTTATAAGCAATTTAGGAAACGGGCTATCTGCGCCAGAAGACAGGCAAACGGGGCAACACGGTAGGTAACGTCAATGACCACTTTGTTACTTTAACAAGGATAGGTAATTAAATCACGAAATTACGCTTGAGAGTGTATAGTATTCAGGGTGTTTGGACGAAGCTGGGAGAAAATTGAAGGAGTGACTCTTTGCTGCATTCTAAGACGAAAATCAAGAGTAACAATATTGCGTTTAACGCTTTGTTTATTAGTTATAAGCAATATAAGAAACGGGCTATTTGCGCCTGAGAGCAGGCAAACGGGGCAACACTTCGTAATCATTGACGTTACCTACGTGTTGCCTCGTTTGCCTGCTCTCAGGCGTAAATAGCCCGTTTTTTAAATTGCTTGTAACTAATAAACAAAGCATCAAACACGATATTGTTACTCTTGAGTTTCGTCTTAGAATGTTGCATGGAATTACCTATAGCAGTCATTGACGTCACCTACCGTGTTGCCCCGTTTGCCTACTCTCAGGCGTAAAATAGCCCATTTCTTTAGTTGCTTATAACTAATAAACAAAGCGTCAAATGTAATTTTTTTACTCTTGATTTTCGTCTTAGAATGTTACATGGAGCTACCTCTTTAATTATCTCCTAGCTTTGTCTGAATACCCTGTATTTGCTCGACTTTACTTTACTGGATTTGAACTTTGCGATCGCATTTAAGTATTACATCATGGTAAGGTTACCCATACTTTCTTGCAAACGGCAAGTATTTTACTGTGTTTATAGCTGCAGAATATTTTATTCAGCAGTTCGGGTAATCGATTGGTGAAAATTTGAATAAGAAAACGAATATTACAGTGTCTTCTGATATAATTGATTGGTAAAGTACGGGAACTCGGGCACTCGTTACCGGTGTCCGCTTCGCGCATAAATAACACGCTCCACGGCTGCCATTTACTTAATACATCCTAAATCACCACTTCCTCCTGCCGAGTAAACTGAAGGACGATAAAAAAATTGCGATCCCCGCCTCCGTCGTCAATTTTTAACGACTCTCCCAATAATTCCCGAGGAACGTCGATTCCGTTGGCTCGCGAAGCTCGCATCGCGCAAAATAAAAATGTCTAAGAGAGAGCTGTTCGACGGGGGCCCAGGGGCGGAGTAGCCCGCCCCCTCCCCCCTGGTTCGCCTCGAGACACGATTTAATGGCTCAGCCTGGCCGCTGAGGCTTCCGGCGGAATATCGAAGCGTGGAAACGTGGAATAACCGAACGTGCACGCATAGCTCATAGGAAAAAGTTCAGACCTCTTACCTTCGATTTACCTATCCGACGATGGCGCGCGCAGGCCGGCGTCGTGAATATCGAGATCGAACATCGAGGAATTCCCTATTCCCGGCGCGCCACCGCCAAGGCGAGAGCTGGATATACGATTCGGGCGGTAAAAGCGTCACCTCGCCCGCAGCCCCTCCCCGTTAATGGTATGCATTTATTCGGAGACGCGGAATTAGACCAGGGATTGCGGCCGCAAGCACAAGTGGGCGCTCGCCGTTTGAAAATCGCTGGGCAAGACGCTTCTGAATTATTCAATCTTCCATCGATGGAAAAGCGTCGCCTTCTACTTCGTCCTCCTTTTCCTTCTCGCCCCCATCCGCTTCCGGCAGCCTTCCACGGCCACCCTGCTTCTTACCGCCCCGAGTTTCCATGCCCGGTTGCTCGCCTCGCGGAAACGATGAACCTAATATTCGCGAACTGCCCTCTTTAGGTGCGAGCGTTCTTTCTATGCCAGCCATCCTCCGTGCAAAGGGGGCTATTTCCGGTTAGCGCAATTTAGGATATCCCGTGATCGGGTTACGATGAGGATTTGGGAATAAATCGGATGGCCAATCGAAACGTATTATGGCGTTTTGTTTTTATGAGTGCTTATGAGACTCGCAGAGACAATCATTTTTGTCTCTAGGATTATTTCAATAGTAGTAATTCTGTTTATTGGTTTAACCCTTTCACTGCTATGGGCGCGTATATACCTACATACGCCGAAAGCTACTCGTGTGGACTATGGACGTGTATGTGCATCTCTGACAAAAGTTACGTAGTAGTTAGTTATGGGTTTGTAAATTTTTCCGAGCTCCCATTTAGAGCAATACAATTGCCAATAGAGCGCTGTCCACGCGGAGCTCTTCTACCGGGAGTATTATAGAAAATTCTACTTTTTAGAGTTTAGATAGGGCTCAGGTGTGAATAAAATAAAGTAAAGTGCTTAGAGTATTAATATATGAATTTAGAATAGTTTAATAGTAACAACTTAAGTGACTTTTCGACTCAACACAACTCCAACGTTCTTAATTCTTTCAAAATCAAACCCTTCCTTCCAAATTTCCTTTCTTTCCAATTGTAAGCTTTTCTCACTCGATGCATTCGGTCACGTTAATCCAAAATTCCTCAGTCGCTCAGTTTTCGACTTTTAGCGACAGTTAGTGACATAGAAACACTCGAGTCCAAACATTCTACGTTCACACAGCTATCGCTCAACTCAAGCACTCTTCACATTTTTCTAAACTCGCTTACACTCGATCGCATTTCAACAGTATTTAGCACTCAAAGGGTTAACTAATTAATCTTACTACTTTTAAGTAGCAAGATTAGTTTCTCAGTTATCCTACAGCTTCTAAAGTAAGAATTTTTCAGCATCACCAGAAATTCAGGCTTCTACTAAATATTTCCCGCCACAAATATCACTCTTCCAGCTACAATTTATTTATTCATTTTGCTCCGCTCTTAAGTAATAAAATCCCGACTTTAAAAGTCACAGATACTCTTCCTCAAAGTACCATCAACCACCGGCCATTACCCGTAACAAGACCGTGAAACATAGATGACCTCGAAACTCTGGACATCGTTTCTATCCCCGTAGATTTTTCCGAGCTTTAACTTTTAACATCGCGAAAACCGTTCGTGCCAGGAGATGAAACTTCACGCCGCGATGGCTACGACCTATCGGTAAACGAGTTTACAGCGAAAAAAAAAATGGGAGGAAGAGAAAAAAATATCGGTAACCACGATGTCGAGTCTCATGCGTGTGCACACGCGTGCTTTTAACGCGAGAGCGACGCCGCTCGCGACCGACTGCAGCCCGGAACATGCATCTACGTGGTCAAAAGCCGGTCAGATTCAATTACGAGCCAGTTTAATAATTCCTCGCCAGCCAAGTCACGTCCCGTACCCTAGACAAGAGTTGTCTACCGCCGGCGAAGTTAGGGGCGTGTTTTTGAGCACGCCAGAGCTGTGGCGACAGCGTCGTCGAAGGCGGCGTATATATTCTTGCACGATGAAAAGAGACTTCCGGTCTCTCGACTGCGTTAACGGAGGAGAGAGATACCCCTTTGTTGAGGTTTACTCGATTTCTCCAATAGTTACTAGATATCATGTAAATTATTTATTCATTTATTTTTTGTATGAATAATTAAACGGGGTTAAATCCTCATTAGTGTACAAGAGACTGCCGACCCCTCGATTGCGTTAACTGAGGAGAGAGATACCCCTTTGTTGAGGTTTACTCGATTCCTCCAGCAGTTAGTGAATATCACGTAAATTATTTATTTATCTATTTATTTAAATAAATAATTAAACGGGGTAAATCCTCATTAGTGTACAAGAGAGACTTCCGGTCTCTCGATTGCGTTAACTGAGGAGAGAGACACATCGTTGTTGAGATTTACTCGATTTCTCCAATAGTTACTAGATATCACGTAAATTATTTATTCATTTATTTTTTATATGAATAATTAAACGGGGTAAATCCTCATTAGTGTACAAGAGAGACTTCCGGCCCCTCGATTGTGTTAACGGAAGAGAGAGACACACCGCTGTTAATGTTTACTCGATTTCTTCTACATTTACTAGATATCACGTAAATTATGTATTCATTCATTTATTTATATAAATAATTAAATGGAGTAAATTCTCATTAGTGTACAAGA
>JAOPTO010002400.1:27563-38973 GCA_033822845.1 Tetrapedia diversipes | reverse complement strand
TTGTTACTATTAAACTGTTATAAATATATATAAATTATTCTGAGAACTTCATTTTATTTTACTCACACCCGAGCCCTATCATCTCTCTACCAAATAAAAAGTAAGAAATTTCCCATAGAACTTTTGTCGAACCACGCGCCTCCCGCTTCCGGTTCCACTCGACGCTGATGACACGAAACGTGTCGCGTCGCGATGTCCTGTCGCGTTGCTGAATTGTCAAACGACAACGTGGACGACGGGTACCGGTGCATTTCATTAACCGCAATGCATCGCAATTAATGCAGAACGCTAAACTATTAACGAGAACTGCTTTCGAGTATTAGTACAAATTACGCGGGACGATCTTCCTCGTCGATAAACCGTGGCGCTGTTATCGGGCACACGCGCGGGGCGCGAGTTTAACCGACGATCAATTCGACGACGGGATAATTTGTCTGCGGTGCTCGTTAAAATTCCCACGGACCCGGGACGGGGCAAATTACACGCGGTTTCGTGTGGCGGTTTCGAACGCGGAAACGGAAGCACAACGGTCTGGATTGCTGCGCTGCGACTTTAACCCTTTAACCCTTTCACGGTTTAATACGGCAAGGGATTCGGACAAACCGTAATCAATTACAGTAGCGTAAATTTCGTGTCTTAACACTGTAACTATTAAAACCGGTCGAAATGACCAATTCGTAATTTTTCATGGAAACTTTGTAAATTTGTTGTGATACTTATATGGCGGTACCCTGGAAGTAATAGTAATTAAAACGGCTGTAGGGAAATGCAGAGATTTTTTTACATAATCAAATATGATTGTGAGAATACGATCGAGTGGATGCAAATTTGGGAAAGTCTGAAGAGTGCTTGAATTGGGCGATCTTCCACCGGCGCGCAATTCATTTCTGAGCGCTCCGCCGCGAAAGGGTTAATAAATCTTATTGCAGAGAAACAGTTAAAGTTACATGTGTATATTTCTGATCTAGTGCAAACAATGCAAGAGGTTCTGATAAGAGAGTTTATTTTTTAATCTGCTTTTTACATATTGCTCGCCATTTTATGATATTGTGAAAGGGTTAAGTTACAAGTTAATAGGTTTATCGTTTATATAGTGTAGTGTTACAATAATAATAATATTTATTATTTGATTATAGAAATATAATTACAATACTATGTACAAATGTTACTTAATTCAACTTTCTACACGGTATCACGTCTAATTCAACTATGCTCTTTTCAAACAGAGAAAACTGTCGCTAACCCTTGGCCTTTCTCCCACCACGTACCTCAAAAAAATTCCTCAAGTATAACCATATTTGGGCATTTTTCGAGGGCCTCGCGCGTCGCCAAGGGTTTTCCTCAAGTAGGTCTGAACTCTCGCTGTTCACCCCTCACTTTATCTTATACTATAAAATTAATTACGATACTACAATAGCAAAAGTATACAGTAGCGGACATCAGTTTAAGACAACAGGACAATGTAAATTTTTAATAAATTCAACACTAGTCTAATACTAACTAATAATCAATGACTGAGGAAAGAATGGGAGATCTCCCTGTGCGGTCGGCCATGTTAACATAGAAACACACAGTGTGACATTGTGCCTACTTTATCAAGATACAGTGGATTCCGAAAATCCAGTATCCATTATCTTCCTTTAACAAAGACGCATACAGTTACGAACTGTCGCTGGTGCGTGAACGAGCATTTTACCCACGGTTTCATCAACTCTCCCCCGTAACACAACAGCCGAATGAGTCTCGAAAGGAGCGAAGGGAATCAGGCGGCAACCGTGTCTGGCGAGCGCGAATAACAACGAACCAGACGACAGCCACGAGAAGAGAAAACGCCACGGTGACGTTTCGCGCGTACCCATTGTACGCCGGTGTCGGTAATGATACCGTTTTCGTGCGCTGCGTCGATACGCGCGACTACGCGTGAAAATGCGTGTGCAAGGTGCGCGCTCGTGCGCGTATTGTCGATCGTTTGTACACACAAGAGGGCCGGTGTCGTCGGGAACGGGAGGAGGGAGCGAAAACGAGGCCTGGCGCGGAAAAATCAGGGGTAAAAAGGGTGCGAGAGGGAGCTGGAGCGAAATCAAAGCGAAACAGAAAGAGGAGGGCGGAACCATGGGAGGGACAAACAAAGAGCCATCGAGCAATCCAGAGATAAAGAAAGAAGAGAGAGAGAGGGAGAAAGAGACAAAGAGCCTGAGAGAAAGAGCAAGAAACAGGGAAATAGGAGAAAGACTGAAAAAGAGAGAGAAAAAGGGCGAGAAACAAAGAGGGAGAGAGAAATAAAGAGAGCAAAAAGCAGAAAGAAAGGGAAAATGGAAAACATAGAGAGAAAGAGAGAGAAAGAAGAAGGGCGAGAAACAGGGAGGGAGAGAGAAATAAAGAGGGTAAAAACCGAAAGAAAGAAAAAATGGAAAACATAGAAAGAGAGAGGGAAGGAGGGAGAGAAACAAAAAGAGAGGAAGAGAGGGCGATAAATAGAGAGAGAGAGTAGGAGGGGGAATGAGAGAGGGTAAAAGGGAGGGTAGACAGACGCGTTGATATCATTATAAACGAGCAGACGACCGGATCTCCACTCAATTTGTTTGATATCCCTACCATCGACAGATCCCTCCCCCCTCCGTAAAGCGACTCACACCGTTTCGTTTTCTGAAATACCGTTTTGTCATCGTAATACGTCCTCCCTGGAACGCTTTCGATTACTCTCGGGCACAGGGCCGGCAAGAATGAGCTTTTGCGCATCGATCGTGAGATGTTCACGGTTGCGATCTTCACACCCTGGATTCGATGGTCCCTGTTGGTGAATGAAGCCTAAGTGCCGTCGGGAATAACGATCGCCACTTAAAAATCGTGATTTGCAGATTCGACCCTCCAGATACCGGCAACGGCCGATCTCCCCGTTTTCCCACTGTCACCGTTTCCTACGGGATATTTAAGCGTATCATCCGCTTCGTCGCGTTGCGGTGCGTGGGATCCTTCACAGGTACCGTTGCTGCGCCACGGAAGCTGCTAATGAATAATCCGTTTCCGGAGAGATCGTGGCGCGATAGGAATCGTGCAGATGAGAGAGTGTTTTCGAATTACGGAGTTTAGGTGCTGTGCGCTTGGTGAATGAGAGATCTTGGAATTTTTAGGAAAGGGTCTGGTCTATTTGCGCTTTGTATTTGTTGTGAGATAGAGATAGCGATAGATAGATAGGTAGAGAGAGAGAGAGAGAGAGAGAGAGAGAAAGAGAAAGAGAGAGAAAGAATAATATTTTTAATAGAACGTTTATTATATTACACATATATATTTATATGATTGATAGGATTGTCCATCGATATAATTAAAAATCTTAAATAATTAGTAAACGTCTGAAGAATCCTTTACACAACAGAATGTAAAATATCACTTTACATTACAGAATGCTACACACTTGAAGTTCATTTCAAAACATCAGAACCGGATAAAATAAGAACTTAAAACAGGTTTAATCGGCTACAAACGTGTGTTAACGATATAAAAATGGCACTTATAGAACAGAAATTCAAATTCTTAATTCAAGTACACAATTTTAAAATAATTTATTCTACACTTAACCAAGATGGTAAGCGAAAAGATTGAAGTAATACTGATGTCTGAATACAGTAAAATAGTAGTCATTTGTACTGATAATAATCTTCCTAGCGAAGGAATATTCCAAAATGATAATCATCGATCATTACAATATTTAGCATAATA
Source organism: Tetrapedia diversipes (assembly GCA_033822845.1). Classification (NCBI taxonomy): domain Eukaryota; kingdom Metazoa; phylum Arthropoda; class Insecta; order Hymenoptera; family Apidae; genus Tetrapedia; species Tetrapedia diversipes. The sequence continues at coordinate 35,256 of JAOPTO010002400.1, read as the reverse complement.
TATAATATCTTTAAAGAAATATTTTTAATTTACGGTAAGCAATGTTATACCTATGTAATACCTATTTCGCTAACAATGAGTCGAGCCCTAATACAATTCTAGGGAATTCGTTCAGCAAAGACAATCGGTGGCAATTCGATAAGATTTTTTCCTAGCAAAGGAATATTTTAAAATAATAATCATCGGTCTTTACAATTTTTAGCGTAATATATAATAGCTTTAAAGAAATATCTCAAATTTACGTTAAGCATGTTATATCTATATAGTAAATATTTCGCTGACAATGAGTCGAACCCTAATACAATTCTAGGGAATTTGTTCAGCAAAGACAATCGGTGGCAATTCGATAAGATTTTTTCCTAGCAAAGGAATATTCCAAAATGATAATCATCGGTCTTTACAATATTTAGCATAATATATAATAGCTTTAAAGAAATATTTTTAATTTACGTTAAGCAATGTTATACCTATGTAGTACCTATTTCGCTGACAATGAATCGAACACTAATAGGATTCTAGGGAATTCGATCAGGAGCCGAGGGAACTAGGCTATTTCGAAGACAACCGGTGGCAATGCGATAAGAATCGTAGCTTCCCCGCTCGGTCACGCCTCGACGTGCACTCTCGACGGGGGCCAATCGAGAAAAAGAGCGCGGATAACAGAGAGCGATGGTGGGACTGGGACGGGCGGTATAAAAACGGAGTAAATAAGGGGTATCCCGGCGTGTTTGGTGGCGGGCTTATCAGATACCGGTCATGTAAACCGATTCTAGAGATAAAAGTCCGGCGTCCACCAGACAGGCGTCGTCAGGGGTTCGCATGGACACGCGGGTGCACACGTAGAAGTTGCTGCAGGTACAACAGTACAGTACCGAACAAAAATTTGGACATTCATGCTGTTAACCTGTTAACCAGGAAATAAACTTTTTTATTCAACTCGTTTCACAATTGATGGGACGTTTTTCTTCGCAGTGATAAGTAATATAATCACACCTCAATTAATGTTCTAAGTATCTTTTAGATACATGTAATTTTTTAATTATTTCAAACATGTTGAAGGCTGTAAAAAAAGTAATTATTCTCAAATAGAAAGCTTCTTTGTCGAACATGAAATTTATGAAAAATATAATATTATTTTACTTTGCGATTTGTACCTCAAAATTGTTAAGCTTTTGGCAAATGCTGTAATTCAATTGAAACCAGATTTACATACTACATTGAAAGAATAATAAATAGGCTTGTGGAATGTCATGAATTAATTTAAAACAACAAATTTTTGTTAATATAACAAATTTGTGATATTATGAAAAATCACGAACTGCTTATTTTACATTATTTAATAAGTAAGGTTTAACGTACGGTGAAACATTTGACTTTACAATTTTATTTGAATGTAGAAGACACACAACTGAAGTTAGGTGTATGTTTAAACTTTTTGCCGATACTGTACGTCAGCTCGCGTAACACGAAATGAATGATGATTCATGCGGCACGCGAGCGATTTCACGTCGTGTTCCCGTATTCTTTGCCGATCCAACGGCAGGGGAATAAGTGGGGAATAATACGCCGTCATTTCGCCTACGTGCAACAGGGATCCAAGCCTGTGACCGAATCGATATACTGTCACTCACAGAAGTCCCCACACGCTTGTCAAACTCTGAATATTAAACACGATGCAAAGATTTTCGACACTCGGTGGACATTAACTAATTCATTAATTAAAATTCGAAAAACCTTTATTGTTACTGCAATAATAATTTCAATGATATATTCAATGATAATGAAATGAAATGAAATACAGTAAAATTCGTCATAAGCTTAAATCTCTGCACTTCTTAAATACACTGAAAACCGACAAAACGAAAGCTTATGTTTTCCGTAATTTTACATGATTTGCGTCGTGTTTAATTTTGAACCAAATACATACGTTGAGGCGACGTTAAATAAATTACGTATTCAGTGTACTAAAAATTCGTGCCATCATTTCGTAAGTCATGTTCTCCTAATACAAAATCGTAATTTTAAGCGAAATACGTTCTTGCATACATCGAAGACGTGCCACCTCCACTAAACTCATGTTTTCCTGATACAAAATCGTGATTCTACCCAAAATTAAATTCATAGTCCTAAAAACTTGTGCCACCTCTTCGTAAGCCATGTTTTCCTGATACAAGATCGTAATTTTAAGCAGGATGCGTTCTTGCAAACATCGAAATTGTGCCACCTCCTCTAAACTCATGTTCTCCTGATACAAAATCGTGATTCTACCCAAAATTAAATTCATAGTCCTAAAAACTCGTGCCACCTCCTCCAAACTCATGTTCTCCTATTACAAAATCGTGATTCTACCCAAAATTAAATTCATAGTCCTAAAAATTTGTGCCACCTCTTCGTAAGTCATGTTTTCCTGATACAAGATCGTAATTTTAAGCGAAATACGTTCTTGCAATCGTCGAAATCGTGCCCTCTGCTCTGAACTCATGTTCTCCTGATACAAAATCGTGATTCTACCCAAAATTAAATTCATAGTCCTAAAAACTCGTGCCACCTCTTCGTAAGTCACGTTCTCCTAATACAAAATCGTAATTTTAAGCAGAATGCGTTCTTGCAACATCGAAGTCGTGCCACCTCCACTAAACTCATGTTTTCTGATACAAAATCGTGATTTTACTCAAAATTAAATTCATAGTCCTAAAAATTCGTGCCACCTCCTCTAAATCATGTCTCCTGATACAAAATCGTGATTTTACTCAAAAATTAAATTCATAGTCCTAAAAATTGTGCCAGCTCTTCGTAAGTCATGTTTTCCTAATACACAATCGTAATTTTTAAGCAAAATGCGTTCTTGCAAACATCGAAGACGTGCCACCTCCTCTAAACTCATGTTCTCCTGATACAAAATTGTGATTCTACCCAAAATTAAATTCATAGTCCTAAAAACTCGTGCCACCTCTTCGTAAGTCACGTTCTCCTAATACAAAATCGTAATTTTAAGCAAAATGCGTTCTTGCAAACATCGAAGTCGTGCCACCTCCACTAAACCCATGTTTTCCTGATACAAAATCGTGATTCTACCCAAAATTAAATTCATAGTCCTAAAAATTCGTGCCACCTCCTCTAAAATCATGTTCTCCTGATACAAAAATCGTGATTCTACCCAAAATTAAATTCATAGTCCTAAAAACTTGTGCTAGCTCTTCGTAAGTCATGTTCTCCTAATACAAAATCGTAATTTTAAGCAAAAATGCGTTCTTGCAAACATCGAAGACGTGCCACCTCCTCTAAACTCATGTTCTCCTGATACAAAATCGTGATTCTACCCAAAATTAAATTCATAGTCCTAAAAACTCGTGCCACCTCCTCCAAACTCATGTTCTCCTATTACAAAATCGTGATTCTACCCAAAATTAAATTCATAGTCCTAAAAATTTGTGCCACCTCTTCGTAAGTCATGTTTTCCTGATACAAGATCGTAATTTTAAGCGAAATACGTTCTTGCAATCGTCGAAATCGTGCCCTCTGCTCTGAACTCATGCTTACCTGTCTGTTCCGTTCTAATTTATATAAATAGAGTTCTAATATGAATCTTTACATTATGTCTTTGAATTTTCATATTTAATTCTTTTATGTAATAAAATATAGATATTTCGTTAGGTCAATAATTGTTTTTGCTTTATCAGTTTATAAAGGAGGTAATATAGTTACATTATTCTATAGCGCATCTAATAAAAATTGAGTTCACTCGGTGGATGCAAATTAAATATTGGATTATACGTACTCTGTGTATCATATTAATATTGTTGCCTGACATTTAGTCATTAGCGAAATCTAGGACTGTCGAGTATAATTATCCGCGTCATTAATATTATACAACCATGTGTAACGGCATCTTCGAGTGTTATATATTATTCCGGTACACAGAATGCGAAAGAAACCTGACATTTTATATCTTCGTGGAATTGAATTATACATCCGCATTATCGATCCTTTCTCTGTAGCACACTAACATAAATTGCACTAAGTATGCATTCTAAATCTGACTTATACGTCTCTTCAATTAATTTTTACCACTACGGCGAAGCTCGCAAAATCCTTGATTACAAAATGGAAATGCCATAAATATTTCGTAAAATAAATTTTGAAAGTTAATATCCTTTATCTTCTATTCTTCGGCGTTGCATTATTTTAGAGTATTTCGATTTAGAACACTGTCACACATTTTGTATTTCGACAAAAAGATTGTGTTTCCTTTGGATCATTTCACGTTAAATAGATTGCCCAAATTTAATGCTGTGTAAAATGACGATTTTGTATCAGGATAATATGAGTTTAGAGGAGGTGGCACGAGTTCTTAGGGCAAATTATTTTTGTGTCAAATCACGATTTTGTATCAGGAGAACATGAGTGTAGAAGAGGTGGCCCGAATTTCTAGGACTATGAATTTAAATTTGTGTAAAATCGCGATCTTGTATTAGGAGAACATGAGTTTAGTGGAGGTGGCACGAGTTTTTAGGGCACTGAATTTAATTTTGGGTAAAATCATGATTAAGGGTATAAAAACCAACCCTAAAGTCAAAACAACACTTCTACATTTTCGCGTATATCTCTTAAAGTACAAGAGAGACAGAAAAAAGTGTTGCAAATAAATAAGCTGTGTACAATCTTACCTTAAGAAAATGTTTTGAAAAGTTTTCCTTTCTCAAAAAAATTACTTTTCTTGCGCTATTTAAAAAAAATGTTTACATTGTCATGATTACTAAAAATATTAAACGTTCTATTCTGAATTAAACCATGCAAGTTAATTGTACCACGCAACTTCGACTTATCTAAACACACGCCGTTTCTACATTTTCACGATGAATCGCACCTAATTCGCCCGACTCCTGTTACCAGAGACAGCCAGGCGATCCGGCGAGCGCGATAACCCGGTTTTATCGATAATCTTTTGCCATCTTCGTGTTCGCGTCGTTGCATAACGTCATCGCCGTGTATAGCCGACACCGGGGTAATTAATTACGGGAGCGTTGCCCGACACCGCAAGCCAATTAACGTTGCCGTTGCAGAGGCGGCGGTTGCTCTCGAACGCGTACGGGAACAACGATGCGACGGGGAAAAAAGCGTCTACGCGATAGAAAACGACTCCATTGAATAGGCCCGTGGTCGGCGACACAATCGTGTGCTCGTCTAAATTGCAACCGACTGGCTGCCGTTGTTGTATTGATTAACGCCGTTAAAGCATCGAGCCGGAAACCGGAACACGGGATCAATGATGCTGGGCGTTTCGAATGAACGATCCTTGTCCCGTGCACCACAACGGGTGCTCGTGATTTGCCGATCTGTTTCGCCCGAAAAATTGCCACCACCGTGAAAGAAGTTCCAGATAATTAGTATAATTGGATGTTACTTGTGGGAGGGTGGAGGGGGGAGAAATATGAACGTTAGGTCGTTGATTCGGTGGATGGTGAAGGATGGTCTTGAATTATTTTCATGTTGTACGCTGTTTGTAACTTGTAGGTATCGATTTGAAATTGGTGCTTTTGGAAATTATGGATTAAAAAGGAAGAAATAAACATAAGTTTTCTTTTGAAGAATTTAGTACAATTTAGTACTTAAAAAATTTTGTACTTTATTTCTAAAGGAAGGTGTATCCTTTTTGAGCTGGATCTCTACGCAGCGAGAGGCAAGACTCGAATGAATAGAAGAGGCTAAAGGACACAGTCGTTAGGGTCCTCTAATTCCTATACACAGTATGGTAAGGGTAATACATTTGACTCGTTCCTAGAACTTCTTCAGTGCATAGCTTGACCTTACATAAATATTTCTTCGAGGAGAATGATTTTTGTTTATTCGTTAGGATGTATTTCACTTCCAACAATTGCCTATGTAGAACGTAAAATTCAACTTAACTGATTTGTATAGAAGAGTGAAGCTTCGTTTCTAGAGGTTCTTGGGGGATTACCGAATTCTGCCAAACTAAGACCAAAGGGTCAAAGAAAATAAATAAATTAATTAATAAGAAATAAGAGTACAAATAAAATTTGTATTCTATGCTAATCAATAAATAGTGTTCTAACACAATCACAATAAAAATGAATAGATAAACAATATTTGCGAACCATAAAATTATGTTTTACATTGTAATGTTGTCTTAAACTTTTGTCCGCTTTGTAAATAAATTAATTAATAAGAAATAAGAGTACAAATAAAATTTGTATTCTATGCTAATCAATAAATAGTGTTCTAACACAATCACAATAAAAATGAATAGATAAACAATATTTGCGAACCATAAAATTATGTTTTACATTGTAATGTTGTCTTAAACTTTTGTCCGCTATATTTAATTAAATATAGCACAAAGATTTACATTCTTTTATCTTTTTATTAAATTTGTTTCTGCTACTCTACTCCAATTTTAAAATAAATATAACTTCTTCATTCGAAACCACAACTATTTTTCTAAATATATTATAAAATATGAGAACCATCGTCTTCTTCTGAATGTAACACATACTACTTGTCAGCAGTGTAGATAACTAATTTTTCCACAATAGTATATTTAAAAATTAATACAAGTAAAATTTCTTGATATCGACAAAGACCTCCTGAAACCACAATAATTCTTAAAAATGTATTGTAAAGTATAAGAAGCATCGTCTTTTTCTGGATATAACACTTACTACTTGTCAGCAGTGTAGATTACTAATTTTTCCACAATAATATACCTAAAAATTAATGCAAGTAAAATTTCTTGATACCGATAAAACCTCATCGACGATGCTTTATTTTAAATTACCCCGAAAGCCGGGGAATTGACAAAAGAAACGTTGTTGTAGCTCAAACAGGCGCTCTCGCCCGGGAACAAAAAGAATGGAATTATAGTTCGATAGAAGAAGGGAGCGGAAGCTTCTTGTTGCTGTTAACGAAGAAAAGCATCAAACGGGCGGCACGGGGCCGTTTGATGTTACTATCGGATAACAGATCAAAAAGGCATTCTTTTGATACGCGAGCGCCGCTTAATTACCGCTCGAAATAATAACTTCAGTAATTACGCGGCGATGAGGAGCGTTCTCTAAGAATGCGCCGGCGCTCGACGATAAATTAAATTGCGCTCGTAATCGCCCCGATCTAGACGTCCTGCCTTGAAACCTGTATAATCACCGAAAGAATTATAGCGACATCTTGAAATCGTGCGACGGTTCAAGTAAACGTGTTCTTAACGTTAAAGCAGAGGGAATTTGTGAAAAAATGGAAAAATAAGATTCAAGTTATAAAATAAAACTGTATAATGCATGTTGGAGATTCATTAAGAATTAATATGGTCTCATTCAAAATGTGTTGGTTTATGCTCCAACATATACTTGTTTGAACAGAATATACTCTCTCTGTAGGTATTTACATTTTAATTTGCATATGCGTTTAATTTACAAAGTGCTAACCTTGTTACGTTACGTTACTGTAACATTTGGAATACAACATAAGTTTTGTGATTTAGAAATGTTTAATATTATACAGAATAATGTCAAGTGAATCTAAAGAGGAAGAGGTGAAATTGTTTCACAAAAGAAACTTGTATGATTTCTCTAAAAAATAAATACTTTGTGGTATGATGCTTTTTATAATATTACTTAAGGGAAACTTCATTGTCTTGAAATCATAACTCTTTATACTTTTGATGTACTCTTTCTTCTTT
>JAOPTO010002400.1:0-25413 GCA_033822845.1 Tetrapedia diversipes | reverse complement strand
TGTGCTACGTTCTTTGGGTCATTCTGATTTTCATAATTTTTTCCACTAATTTTGAAAAACTTGCGCGTTTTCTACTTGCAAATCTGTATTGACTCATTGGGAGTGGTTACTACTAGATGTACAGTAGTGGACAAAAGTTCAAGACCAAAGGGTCGAAGGAAATTAATTAATTAATTAATGAGAAACTGCAGTATAAATAAAATTTGTAATCTGTGCTAATCAATAAATAGTGTGCTACCACAATGGCAATAAAAATAAATAGGTAAACAATATTTATAAAATAGGTGAACATAGGTAGGAAAATAGGTGAGCAATACAACATAAAATTATGTTTTACATTAATACTTATATACTTAATACTTATAAGTATATAGTATGCAGTATACTTTCGATATATAATTCAGGTAGCATATACGGTATAATAATTTAGTTTAAGATGTAAGAAGCAAGAAAAAACAACATATTTCTACAAAAATAAACAAGTTTTGTTTATTTTACAGAAGTTTCAATAATATTACTTACATTAGCAAGCATTGGAACAGGTAATACTTTGCAAATAGCGCTTACCTGAAACAAACAAAGATTGTACGGTTGTAGATTTCCATACATTTTAGGAAATTTTAAGTGACACAACAACGTTCGTGTTACAATATTCAATTCAAATTAATCTCAATTCGATTAACCTAAATTCATTCACAAAAATATCACAATCCACCTTACAATTACAAATAAACATAAAATAAGGGTACCAAACATCCCAGGAACAACGAGAACAACACAATCGTAACAGAGGCAATTTTAAAATACTACCCAACTGTACACGAACCTCCCCAAAATAAAACTCCCGCATAACAGCAGAGAAATAAAGAAAACAAGAAGACGCAAGGCAGACTTCCGTTTCCTACAATCTACCAAAGAAATACACACCAGACTGCTCCCTTAAACCACCCTTACTCGCATAAGAATACCAAATGACAAGGTCTCATCAAAGGAACCTCTCAAGAATGAAAACAGTCTGCCTCCCAAGCAACAGAGAATCCCGACGACTACTACCCTCGAACCGTAGACCTGGCGCTCGATATCGCCCGGAACGAGGGTCCCGGAAATCTGCTCTGGGATATAATTTAGGCCTGTCTAAACAGAGGTCGCGGTTGGTCCTCGAGTTTGCTGCGGGCACAGTGATTTCATGTGCAGCGATTCGAGTCGCGGTGCCGGAGACTTTCAATTTTCACGAAGCGGGCCGAGAGCAAAGCTGTTCCCGCGAACAAGATCAACCCTGATACGTAATAAAGGAGGAAGGTGGTGCCGCTGTATTTCCTGGTCGCGCAAAGCCTCTCTACGGAGAACCGGGTAATAAACGATGCACTGTGCACAGCTTAAACGGAGCTTTATGAAATCCCAGCCATGATTAATAATTTTCCCCGCGCCCCACCCCCGCGCCGTACGACTCTCCTTCGCCCCCGTACCTCGTTAGGCACATATCTCTCATCCTTGAAGCTTCGCGTTGGCTTATGCATCGAGGTCTCCTAGCCGAGCTGGGCCAACCTACACACCCACTCGCCTCTCATCTATCTTTGTCCCGATCTACAGTCCCGGACGAAAGTTTAAGACCGACCCTGGTCACCGAAACGAAATGGATCGATCTGTTTGAGATGGGGTAAAGAGGGTAGAAATTATGATATAAAAGGTAGAATAAATTATATTGGAAGACAGAAATCGCTTTTTATTAGGGGAAGAAATTTGTAGGTGGAAAATAGTCAAAAATGTATAAAAATTCGGAAATTTCTACGTGTGTTAAAAAGATTTTGATATAAAAAGCACAATAAATTATATTGGTAAGCAAAAATCACTTTCTATAAGGGAAAGAAATTTGTAGGTGAAGAATAGTGGAAAATGTGTGAAATTCGGAAATTTCTACACTCGTTAAGAAAATTATGATATAAAAGGTAGAATAAATTATATTGGAAGACAGAAATCGCTTTTTATTAGGGGAAGAAATTTGTAGGTGGAAAATAGTCAAAAATGTATAAAAATTCGGAAATTTCTACGTGTGTTAAAAAGATTTTGATATAAAAAGCACAATAAATTATATTGGTAAGCAAAAATCACTTTCTATAAGGGAAAGAAATTTGTAGGTGAAGAATAGTGGAAAATGTGTGAAATTCGGAAATTTCTACACTCGTTAAGAAAATTTTGATATAAAAGGTAGAATAAATTATATTGGAAAGCAAAAATCACTTTCCATAAGGGGAAGGAATTTGTAGGTGGGGAACAGTGGAAAATGTTTGAAATTTGGAAGAGTAGTAGATGTGTAAGAGGTGTATGTACAAAAGAAAGATTTAATATTTGGAAAGATTACTTTTTTATTGTATTTTTTTTTTAATTTAATCCTTACCTATTGGTTTAGGATACTTCTAGTTTACAATTTTACAATTTTACATTTTATAATCCATTTTATTTTCTAAATTTCTAATTGCACTTTCTATTTCTCATTTGTTTCCCTATTTGACACTAATTGTGTCTTTAAAAAAACTATTTCTTGATTATTTAACTTATTTTTCTTAACAATTTATTTCTTTTTTCTAGCTTAGCTTATTCTGTTTGATACTTCTGCTCTCTTTTTTTTTACAGATTACATAAAATATCGCGTTATCCACGCAATACACACCGAATGTGTTCATTAATGCAAGTAGTACAGCGACGGAACTCCATGTTTCCCGTTATTCAATGAGCAGAATATTTAACTCCTAATAACAGCAACGGACAATATTTACGAGTCATGCTAGTATGTTTCGTGCTGATTTCTCATGTTAACCTCGTGTCCACAACTGTGGATGTATACAATAGAGAACATAAAGTATAATACAAGAATACAATACGAAATATGATTTCATGATTTGTAGATACTATTTATACATCCATTCCTATTGTTACTAGAGTAATAAAATGCAGTTTATTGATTAGCATTAGAACACAAATTTCGTTTATCCTGCTACACCTTAAAAATTAATTTAACTATCTTCGCTCGTTCGCTTTTATATTAAACATTTGAGTGCCTAGGAATTTTCTTGTATATATTTTAGTTATTTTTTTTTTTTGAAAATAATAAAAATAGCAATAATTAACTCCTATTGTTATATAAAAAATAATTTTTAGCAAATAAAAATTTCTAGATTTATCTCTTCGTACTATAGTCATTTTCAGATAAAGTAGAATTTGACATGGTGCGTTTTGTAATTATCAGTGTAACACTTACCTTAAAAAAATGAAAATAATTTTTAATTTTTATACCATCAAGGACCACAATTGAATGATATTAATACAAACTGAAATTAATATGAACACAACCGATTTCGTTATAGTAACAAACAAGCTTCTCCGCATTTTTGGCAAAACATAAGAGAAGCACGATAGCACTTCGCCGCACTCAAACGGTTAAACTTTTGTCCGCCACTGTACCCTTCCTCGCTATTGCTACCTTTCCCTCTCCGTTCGAAGGTAAGAAAAATCAGACTTAATCCTTCTAATCGCGAAGGAATTTCTTCTCGGACCTGTCCTCTCTTCGCCTGCACGGATTACAGAAATTCATTCAGTGGGACATGCTCGAAATTACAAGGAAGAAATTCTGATAGGTTAAATTTTGATGAGGAGCAGGATCAAGGTTACAGGGAGTCTCGAATTTGCGATGATTAAGGCTGGTGATTACAAATTTAATTAAATTTGAAAGCAGTCTATCCGAGCGAGAGCGTATTAATTACCACGTCCTTTGTCGAAGGAAATCCTCTCGCAAACGAGATTTTCAACCGGGGAAAAAGGAACAGGAAAGAAACGAAATTACTTCACGCGTATACACGGATGTTTACGTTAAAATTTGTTTCTCGAATCTGTGAGACGCGGTGCTTGAAATTAATAAAGTTAATTTTAAAGCGACCGATCTGCATAACGTGTGATCAAATAACCTCGAATTTCGTACGAGTGATACAAAGAACAGCTAAGGTCGTTACTACGAGCTTTCACGCGTGAAACAGGATTATTCTCGTTTGTGAGTCTATTAGGGCGACGTTCCTGGGCAACGACACAATTAAACAGATAATAGACCGGACAATTCGTTTGTACGCCGTTGCCCCATGCTAATATGGAAGACGCAATAAGAACGCAAGGGATGCTTCATATGTGGAGGTCGATCGAGTGAAAGATGACAGAAGGTGAGGAACATTTTTGTCTAATAAAATGCAACACAATTTCATTTTACAGAAACAGAGATTCCAGGTACCTGATTTAATTTAACATGCATGGATCTCTCTTGCAAAAATTTTTAACAAAATATAAAGTAAACGATTAGGTTTGCACCTAATATATTACAGAATATTCGTTATAAAGTAAACTGATTTTTTTAAATGAGAAATTAATGAATTAGGCAATACCAGGTGCCTGATTTAATTTACCATGCATAGATTTCTCTTCCAGAAATTTTTAACAAAATTGAGAGTAACGAATTAGTTTGTACTTAATATATCACAGAATATTTGTTATAAAGTAAACTAATTCTTTTAAATAAAAAATCAATTAATGAATTAGTCTATACTACTTCGTTTTTGCAGGTATACTTTAGAAGCTTTTAGTATAACAAGGATTATAAATTGCTGGCAATTTTTCTCGTGCACACTTTAAAATGTAATTGCATAAAATTGACAATGCACTTCTCACTTACAATTTTATTAATTTATTAGTCTATAAGTCTACGTCCTATATAATACTCCATTACTAAATACAGTATAATTAGGACCAAGTAATAGAGAAAAAAAAAATATTTAGATAAAAGTATTTTCGAATAATAAAACTATTACCTTCTCTTGCACTAAAACTAATTTCTTTAAATGCACATTAAGAAGGTTAACAAATCTTCTTAAAATATTTGTAATATTCTAAATAGTGAAAATAATGTAAATAATTTTCACAACTAACTTTCATAATCTTCTAAAATAAATTTTATTAGAATATCCCAGTTACAACGTTCATTTTATTATTGGCTATTCAGAGAATAAAAATTCCATTACACGTAATTTCAAAAATTTCAATTCCATCAAAAAAATTACCTTTTCAGATAAACTTTTATCGCCGCGAAACGTCGAACGATGAATTTCCCTTTCCTCGTTCTCGTTTACAGGCCGAATCGATAGCGTTAACTGTTTCAAACGCGGGCATAGCTGGCTGACTGACTTCGCACGGCTGTTTTCTATGTCAACACGGCGATATTGAAGCAGGTCGTTCCCGTTGTTGCCGGCGCACGTCAGTCACAGCTCCAACGGCGGATAATTAACCCTGCGGTTTACATTACGACACCTCCTATCGTCTCGCGTCACTCTGCCGACGTACTTCAGCGTCGTTTTTCAAAAACCGTACACGCTGTGCACGCACGAGCGAGATAATAACGGGCTGGAACCCGTTTCGCGAGCGATACGACACCGTTACGACTTCCGGGCAAATTAACCCTTTGCGCTCGAGAAACAACTATCAGTCGCCAAACGATATTTTCGCAAATTTTCAAACTTCAGTTGGTTTGTTTGTTGGTTAATTTAAACAATAAAACGTGTAGATAAACAACCGTACTGGAGGAAACGATTAATACAAAAGATTGTTCAATTTTAAATATTTTTAAAATTATTTCAATCGAGTTTCCAATGTTGTTTAAATTATTCAAAACAGAGAAAACACTTAGAATTTGACTTAAAATAATAAAATAATACGATGCTAAATTTATTACCAAGGTTTCTGAACGTAAAACAAAGAAAAAAGTATTTTCAGATAAACAATAATCGATCAAAATTAGAATTCTTATTCAAGATAGTGAATTTATGGAATCCTACGAAAATTTGTTTAAATTAAGAATGTACAATAACGATCTCTATCTAATAAAGCTCTTTTTGTCTCAAAAACTGTGTTTCATTTATCACATCTCCGCATATCCAATCACTCTCAAAGAATTCCTCAACAACCTTCCAAAAACCTCTCAGAAATAATTTCATTTCAAGTCCCCTTGGAATCGAGATAAAATTTTAAAAATCAGACTAACCACCCTGAGCAGAGAAAAATGACAAAGACCAAGGAAACCCGTTCGAGGCGGTGCCTACGGCGACGTTATCGCTGACACGGTTTCAATCGAGAATTCCGGCAACTACTCGCCTCGATTTAATCTCGCCGGCCGGCATAGAATCCGAGGCACCAAAAACTTTCTCCTAAATCCTTCCGCCTCCTTCGCCTCCTACTAATTCCCAACTCGTTCGAACACGTGCCGTGCAGACGAACTGTCGGCGCCGCTACCAAAACAGTTGTCGGCCGGGTCATCTGCATCTGCATCTGACTGCCGCCATTGCCGTGGCTGTCGTCGTTGCACGAAAAAAAAAGAAAAAAAAAAAGGAAGAGGGAGTGAAAAAGAGGGGAAAACGGGGATCGTGGAAGTTTCGCGGACCCGCTCGTTTCTGTCACGTGCTCTGTCTCGCTCGCGGGGGCGAAGTTAGCGCGTCGCCGGGGGGCAAAAGTCTGCCAATGGCAGACGACACCGATGGCAGCGGGTAGCAGCAACGCCAACGCTCTTGCTGATGGATTGTCTCTCCTCCACGCCCCCTGATTACCCTCTCGTACTCTGTCCCGTTTGGGACGCAAGGGTGGGAGGGGGCGCGACACGTGGTCTCTCGCGGAAATCTGACGCGGGGAGAAACACTGAGCTGCGAGATGTCCGATCGAGGAACGGAGAATCAGGTAATTAACCCTTTCGTTATGGATGCCGATTATAATCGACTATAGTCGTAGTTAATTTATCAGCGATCGTAATTGAATCTTTATGTGTCTGTCTATGCAGGGAGAAAATTGAAGGGGTAACTATAGGGAATATTCTAAGACGAAAATCAAGAGTAACGATTTTGCGTTCGACGCTTTGTTTATTAGTTATAAGCAACTAAAAGAATGGGCTATTTTACGCCTGAGAGCAGGCAAATTGGGCAACACGGTAGGTGACGTCAATGACTGCTAAGGGGTAACTCTAGGGAACATTCTAAGACGAAAATCAAGAGTAACGATTTTGCGTTCGACGCTTTGTTTATTAGTTATAAGCAACTAAAAGAATGGGCTATTTTACGCCTGAGAGCAGGCAAATTGGGCAACACGGTAGGTGACGTCAATGACTGCTAAGGGGTAACTCTAGGGAACATTCTAAGACGAAAATCAAGAGTAACAATATTGCGTTTGACGCTTCGTTTATGAGTTATAAACAATTAAAAAACGGGTTATTTTACGCCTGAGAGCAGGCAAATTGCGCATCACTGGGTAGTCATTGGCGTTACCTACGTGTTGCCCATTTGCCTGCTCTCAGGCGTAAGATAGCCCGTTCCTTTAGTTGCTTATAATTCATAAACAAAGCGTCAAACGTAATTCTTTTATTCTTGATTTTCGTCTTAGAATGTTGCATAGACTTACCCCTTAAATTTTCTCCTTTGTCCGAAGATCCTGTATAATTGGATTCTTATATGTTCGTGAGAAACTTGGATACGTGACGGAAATGCAAGTGTCTCGTGAAAATAACCAAGGTGAAGCACACGTTATGATGTTCAGAGAGTGAAAAAGAAATCTTTACGTAGATTCTCCACTTTACCGAATCTGTTTATCAAATTAACAATTTGTCCACCATTCGATAATGAGCTATTAGACCGAGTATTTTTGATTTGTAGACGAATAATGCGATAGATAAACAGTGAATCGAGTGAATCGTAGCTATCACATATGGTTACACGTTTGTCCAGCGTTTCCATTGAGTAAAAAAATGAGACAAAGAAGGTCTCGATGGAAGGTTCTGTAAAATTAGGAAAATCCAGGAAGAATCGATCAAGCTGATCCGAAAAGGGTTGAAGAGCGCCGATGGTATAATTGGCAGCGCGAAGAGCACCGAATTCGATGCGGGAAATGTGAAAAGAGGCGACGCGACGCGACGAGCGGTTTCAAAGGACCGTCCTCGATAAATTATCCGCACGCAAATTGGATATCGCGCGTTGTGGAATCCTTTTGCCCCCATAGAACGCAGGATCAACTTTTAATTAAAGCTAGGATCAAGCCGGATTTAAGATATTTATTTTATATTTCAACAACCCCCTTCCCGCCGACTCTACGAAACCTGTCGACAGCCTCGTCGTTCTCATCCCGTTCTCCGATCAACCCTTCGTCGCATCCCTCTCCACACCTCTCCCCCCCACTACCACCAGGTCCCACCAATTTTTTGCCTCTCTCTTCGTACTTCAACGCACCCTTTCGCTCCGCCTCGACATCCCCTTGTCGCGCTTTATCCGGCCCTTTACAATCTGATTCTTCAATCTCGCAGAAGCAGTAAAGGCTACAGATTTTACGACGCATCGAGAACGCGAACGTGCACACAACAGCGCGGGCAACACGCGCGATTTCACACACGTGATCCTTCCTACTCGTCGTTCGTACGCCGCCTACTTCCGGTCGCGAGGCCGTCTTGTGTTGTGTGCAGTCTGGCAATATTCGACGACGCCCGGAAACTTTCCACTCCAATCTTACGAGAATGCACACGTCTGTTGCTAGTCGCGGGATATAAAGCGCGCGCGCGCGCGCGCGCACGCGGAAATTTGTCGCCCGTCGCGATGACTTCCGCAATACGGGAGCCACGATCGAGCGCAGCAGAATTTTTCCGATTTTTTTACATATTAAGAACTTTAATAATAAAATTGATCAATGAGTCACCAATAGCTAATGTTATGTCTCCTTTATTAAAATAATTTTTGTAATTTTTAATGATGTTTGCTATTTATGTGTCTGTAATTGAATTTTTTTCTGGTACCATAACGTCTTTATAGTATGTTATATTTTTAAATCAAAATATCAGTACCCTTTTATGTCAAATTTAATGATGTACAAAAACAAGTAGTACATATCAATAATTGATACCTAAATGTATGTTATACATATCCCAGAGCACATTATCTTATTAAACGATACGATTATTATTTGATACTTATTAAACTTCAAATAAGATACAATTCCATAATCTGCTAATTTACACAAATTTTACTCCAGCGTTTGAAACAATTAATGCACAAAATTACAACTATCTTTCACCCTATCATCAACCATTTCTCCCCCCAACCACCGAATTACTCTCTTTTCTCTACAAACCAGCTTAAATCTCCGCTTTCAATATCCACCCGAACAACACCGAGGAACGATAGATCCCATCTTCCAATATCCTCGAATTTCCAATGGAACGCGACCAGCCCGAGGAAAGGGCGGAGGGGAATTTTTCAAGTTTTTAGCGCGACCCGTCGAGAACGAACGACGGGGCATCGAATATCGCGCGCCGGACGAGATAGCCGACGACTTCCCTTCAACAGGTATCCACATTCTCGTCGAATCTCGAGAATCGGCCGACCAGAAGTAAGGGCGACGCCTTCCTCTCCCACCACCACCCTCCATCTCGTGAATTCTCCGCGGAGCACACTTTCCAATCTGACTTGACGCGGAGAACGGAAAGAGTTGAGCGCGCGAGAAACGTGAGCGACTGAGGGGCTAAGGGGGGGGGGGGCGAGAGGAACACAGGAAGGAGAAAGAGAAGGGAAAAAAGGAGAGAAGTTCTTATATAACGCGACCAGATTGAAGGAATGGAACAGCCGGGACGAACGTAATGGCGGAACGGGGAATACGATTGTCGGGCCGGCGTTCCGGAAGAAAAGTACCTTACAAAAGTGGGCAGGGGGGTAAGGGCGTGTAGGGGGGGGTTGAGCTGCCGGGGTTGTGAGCTCCAGTGAGACGTTGGGAAGACGCAGACTTTGCGAAAGGATTTTGTTGAGGATGTAGGATCGAAACAGGAGATGGTATTAATTAGTGGATAAATGTTAGATGAAACGATGAATGAAACTTTGTTCATGAACAGTGTTCATTTGTTACTTAGTTCAAGTGTCTGAGAAGGTGATTGGTTCTTCCAGTTTTTCCGTGTAAATAAGCTTCGATTAATAACTAACCCGGTAATTAAACTTTTTGCAGTGGTGGTGCGAAGTACAGTAGTCATACCTGCTCATAAATCAGACGCGACTGTTTATTGCGTACGAAAGAACAAATCGTTTCGCGCTGAGTTTGTTATTCATTGTTATAGTCTCCAATAATCGAAAAAGTAATTAATATAAGTTAAAGCAATAAAGTAATTAAATAAATAAAGAGCATATAAATAAATAAAGTAATTAAATAAATAAAGAGCAAATAAATAAATTAAGTAATTAAATAAATTCGCATTTTCGTTGTTAATTCCTATTTCTGTATGAATGGCACTGTATTTTTAAATGCAAATGTAAACTTTAGCTGATCATTTTTATGTTTTTTCTTTGCTAATTTTTAATTTCTCTTTTCATTCTTTCGTGAAGCACTTGTTGTTCACTATTCGTTTCGATTATCGAATAATTCTGCTATACCCTTTATCCATAAATATCATCTAACTAATTAACATATTGGTTATGCTCGAATAATATACAGATTAAATTAAAACCATAGTGCAAGCAAATTTTCACTGAAAAGTTCTATCCAACACGAACATTTTCCTTTCCTCCGAATTCTCTTCCTCGCAATTTCCTGTCTCCTCTCCCTCTCGTTTCTTCGTGCTCTTTTCCTCCTTACGTCCTCGTTTCCTCGTATCGAGAGGATCGCAAACGAATGGGAAATACATGTAGATGCCTGGACCCACGACCGCCCCGACTGGATCCTTTCTTTCCTCGAGCAAACACGTTCCTTTCTCTCTTCTGGTTCCCCCGTGCGTTCACCAGCTTGCTTCCACCCTGTCCCCTTCTCAACCCCACGATCGAGACCCTTTTGTATTCCTGGCACATATCACTTAAGGGTCAGGCACCCTCAAAATAGATCCGTTTCACGAAATAACACGCGTTGCCACGGACACCCTTCCGTCGGCTGTCGCATACCAATGCCTGGCTCTCGTTTGCTCGATCAGGAACCGTTGAACGGGGAGATAGAATGCTGTCCGCTTATATGACCGCAAATTAATATACAGTAATGGCCATAAGTTTAAGACGAGAAAGCATTACAGAACAGAATGCCATAGCTCATAAATATTGTTTGTAAATTTGTTTCTATTGTTAATAAAGTAATATAGTCCTAATGTAATAAATCTAATATAATAAAGTAATATTATTTATCAATTAGTACGAAACCCGAAATTTGTTTATTGTGCTGTTTCTCATATATAGATTACATTATTTTTATTGTTTGGTCTTAAACTTTTGTTCACTACTGTATCTGTATCATGATTTAACGAGAATGGCTCAATGAGAAATAAAATGTAGAATTATATGAAGAAAAAAAATAATTCCAGATAGAATTAAAGATCATGTATAATGCAGTAAAACCAAACGCAATATTTCGAAGTGTCTCGTTTATCATTATCTCTTACATCCACACGTGACGTACGTCTAACAGAATGAGCTGGAGTCGAATAACATCGGTCAACTCGTGGAAATTTATCTCCACGTACATGTAACCACACTTGGGCCGAGAGGCGGCCATCTATCCGGATGGTACTGCACTTGAATAACGAAAGCGTTCGCTTTCGAGGTATCCGATCGGGAAATCGACCGGCCGAGGAAAGGCAAAGTGGCTGGGCTCCTCCTCCTACCCCCCCCCCCATCTTCACGCCTCGTGTGTTTGCAGGCTTCCGGTCCGTGGACCGAACTGTTCAGAAGCTTTTCCATTAGCGAGCCATCGGCGTAAGGTTCGAGTTGTTACGAGCTACACTACTCGCCAAAAGTTTAAAATCGCTTTCTGGATTCGAGTTCGTGTTTAAACCTTTAAACGAATCTTTTTTTATCGCCTTCGAGAGTTTTATTTATTTTCTTGGTTTGTCGAGGAAATATTTCATAAGGAATGCAAGGCTACACTTGTCTTTTTTTTCTTATTTTTACACTTTTACGAATGGACGAAGGGATTTGAAAGTTTTGACCAACAGTGTACTTCGCTTTTCAGGATTCCACGACACGGAAACTTGGTCATCGTGAAGTTTTATACTGTCACCGGAAAGCTCTTGCACGTACATTTTTGGATATACGCTCGAGGGGACAGTTGGGTTTGCTCGTTTCTCGAGTGCAGTGGCAATTGTTAAATAAAACATGAAACGCGGGAATAATGGTGAAAGGTAGAAATGTATTTATGCTGGGATATGTTGTACCTGTCTAAACTGAAATCAGCTGTTGGATTTGACTTTTTCCTACAAATTTTTGAGCTTCAGCTCGTTTGACTAAAGTAAGGTAATTTTCACATGAACTACCTACTTCTTTATTTTTGTAAAGAAATTTAGTTATCGTTAAAATAATAAAAACGAAAGCAATAAAAACTTGTTTAACACAAACAATTATACTAAAAAAGAATTAAAAAAACATTAGTGTCACCTTTGCAAAAAGTTACACTTGTTAATCTTTTCTGTAAAAATTTTCTTCTCAAACATCAGAAGCTTACGTATAATCGAAAAAAATTTTCTGTAACGTGGAAAACTGGAGGAAAACTAGATCCCAAAAACTGCCATTTGAAGTAAAGAACTTTGCGACAAAAAAATATATAGTCACCCTTAACACTAGGTTTACAGGACCCGTCAATTTGACGGATTTCGAATTTCACGAGCAAGAATTGCAATGACAATTATTATTATTCTTAGCAATTTTTGTTGACTATTATTAGCACTGGGGTAAAAAATATAAAAACAGCAAAAGTTTTAACTTTTTATTTTTATTTTATGTATTTCATATTTTTATATATTATATTTCAATACTTATTCCATTGATTTCCTTTTAAAATTCCAATTTAAAATCCTATTTAACTTTAAGAAGAAAAGCGTCGCCGAAATACGGCTGACGTGGCGACGAACGTGTTAATGGAGTGATGCAAAAACACACTAATCTATTTCCCTTTAAGCTTCGCAATTAAAAATTTTACATGATGTATACCAATTTCTTAATTATATGTATATTACGAATAAGATATACAAGAAACGTCCGCAAATCTAGTGTTAAAGATACTCACTAGCAGTAGAGAACGCAGTAGTAACGCACCGTCACTGAGCAACCGCAGTAGATTCAGTGCAGGAGTAGTCAGACAGGCCGACAATAGCCGACGGCGGCGTTAATCCATGCGCAAATTCCGCGTGGAATAAAAAAAGGCGGACGTTCGCTTATGACAAATGAGCTCTGATTTAATTTTCACTCAACCGGGTTTCGCTCGAGCAGCCGTCGTTTGCCACGAACCCGTTGGCTGCGGATTAGCCTTAATGTCGCCGCAGGAAGGGAAAAAAGAAAGAGCCGACAGCTATGGAGAAAGAGGACCTGCGAACGGGAAAGAGACGCAGAATCCTCCCGCGGGAAAAACGAAGAGAACGACGGAAATATAAATAGAGAAGAGAGAAGCGAGAAAGAGAAGACAAGGAAGGAAATAGAGCGGAGGGAAGAGGAAGAAGGGATGACCAAAATGAGAAAGAGAGGGCGAGAAACAGAAAGAGAGAAAGAAAGAGCAAGAAACAGAGAAATAGCAAAATGACTGAGCGAGAGAGAGAGAGATTGTGATAGAGAGGGCAAGAAACAGAAAGAGAGGGAGGGGGAGAGAGAAAGAGAGAGAAACAGAGAAAAAGAAAGAAAGAGAGAGCGAGAAACGCAGAAAGAGAGGGAGAGAGTGGGAGAAAGAAACAGAGAGAGATATAGAGAAAGAGAAAGAAACAGAGAGAAAGAGAGACAGAGACAGAGAAAGAAAAAGAAACAGAGAGAAAGAGAGAATGAGAAATGCAGAAAGATAGAGAGAAAGAAAAAGAAACAGAGAGAAAGAGAGAACAAGAAATGCAGAAAGAGAGAGAGAAAGGGAGAAAGAAACAGAGAGAGAGGTAGAGAAAGAGAAAGAAACAGAGTGAAAGAGAGAGAGCTTGTGTGATAGGGAGGGCTAGAAACGCAAAAAGAGAGACTGAGTGAGAAACAGAGAGAGAGAGGGAGGGAATGAGAAACAGAGAGGGCAAGAAACACAAAAAGAGAGCCACAGATAGAGAGAGGGAGAGTGGGAGAGAGTGGGAGAGAGTGAGAGAATAGGATGGAGCATAGTTATTAATTAATCCCGGCTCTCCTCTAGATGCCCGGCAAGGCAGCCACAAAATAAAGCTCCCAGCATAAAGAGCTTTACTTCCTGCGGGCATGAAACAATTATCGCCATCCGCCGTGAGCACAAAGAAGAGGCTGAAGAAGAAGGGGCCTGCGTGGAGGGGGGAGGGGACGAGACTGCGTGATTATACGCGGAGTCCGGCTTCGCGACGATCAAAGGGATCCCGTGCCGGTGTGGTCGCCGCTAATCGTAAGCTTTCACGTAATAGCACCCTCCCCCTCGCGCCATCGCCACGGAAACCACCGTCGATCGGTTCCGTCTAGTTTTTACAAGGGTGGCGAACGTCGTCACCGTCGGGAAGATAAATTTGAGACTCTTTTGTTAAACTTTCCCTACCCTGCTCGTCTCCTTCTCTTTTCTTTGGCCGTCCTCTCTGCAGCATCGTCACGCCCCCCTGGTTGGAGATGATTAAGGATTTTTAAATTGCCACCGTAAATGATATCGTGTTTTGCAAATCGTTCGGTTGAACGAATAGACTGGGGATGTTTCGTTTTCTTCTTTTCTCAGAGGGAATCGTTTTGATCGATGATTGGAGACGATTAGGTTTTAGTCTCGATTTGGTGGGTTGGAATTTTTATGGAAGACAGATTAAAGAAGAAGAGATGTCGAATGATTGAGTTGATCTGAGATTCAGTCGATCTTTCGGTGGCCTTGTATTTTTTATTGCTTTGGTAGTATTATATTTAATTGTATATAGGGGATTTTTTAAAAATACAAACAGGAAATGAAGATTGAAATGATTCAAGTAGTGGTTCGATATGCTTTTATTCTGGATATCCTTCTTGGTTACAGTTTCCTTTTTTAAAAAAGTCCTTTTTCAATTATTCTGCTGTATCTGCGTCCACGAAACCCAGTTTTCACGTTAATACAAGCTATTTATTCTGTGTACTAATTTCACTATTAAATCGCACTTTTTATGAAATCGGTTTTAATTTTCATAAGTATAACAGAATTAAAGTATGATCTTTATTCGAAAAAGCAACTAAAAATATCCTTGAACAGTTGAATTTCAGTGGTTCTGAGAAAATTTTGAAGCATCCTCCAGAATGGGGTAGATATATTACCCGAAACGTTTTGGCGCCATCTGAACCCACAGGGATGTATTTTTCCGCACTACCCCCGATCGATTAATCTTCCTTTCCGACAGATGGCGTTGTTAAATGCGAGAGCTTTAGCAGGCACCCCTGTGCAAGTAGGGATTGGGAAAACTGACCGACGGAAAACGATTTTACCGACGCTTTTATCCATTAGTTTCTCCCTAGGATTAAGCAGATACAACCACGTCTGACTTGTCGTAATCTCATTCTACTTACTCAACTGCACAGCCCTGTATTATTGCATTCACACTGAACAGCAAATCGTTTGAACAGTTGAAGATTGTAAATAATAAGTTAATGGAATTCCTCTTGAACGATAAATCCAATATTTTAACATTACACAATTTTCTGAACGCGATTATAGCTATAATTGCATCGCACTTTAATATATTTTGTATACAACTGAGAAACGCTGCTTCCTTTTTATGGTGGTAAAAAATATACAGCGATAGAAAATTAGTTAGTTATACCTACCTAAAAACCTCAGTCACATTTTCGGTCCAACTGCAAGCTTACTGTTTAATTATTTCTCCGATAAATGTTCTCTTAAACATAACGAAATTTAACACGTTCGTCGCCACGTCACCCATATTTGAGTGACGCACTTTTTCTTAAAGTTAAATAGGATTTTAAATTGGAATTTTAAAAGGAATTCAATGGAACAAATATTGAAGTATAAAAATACATAAAATAAAAATAAAAAGTTAAAATTGTTGCTGTTTTTATATATTTTTTACCCCAGTTTTCTATACAATCAACTCAGCCAAATCACGCTGGGCGACGAACGTGTTAATACAATTTACAAGTATACAGGTTACACTTTGGTTAAGTGAAGGTAAATAATTAAAGAGATTTCTGAATTACTTCTGGCTTGTTTAGAAAATTCGTTTAAAGTTAATTAATCGCTTGAATGTTTATCGATTAAACTCGGTTAATTCGTATCGCGCACAATCGTTGCACGAGCGAAATTTCCACGATCGAGGTCAATTTCTGGAAAGGTAGAGGGAGACTCGTATCTTTCGAACTCGAAATAGGACACGCGTCCACTAAACCGTTCCCCAGGGAGAGAGCTACTGCAATCTGCGACGTGACCCTCTAAAACCGACATTCCCCCGGAACACTTTGATACATCCATTTCATATTGTACTTCCGAGATTTAAAATATCCGCGGAATCTGTTTCTCATGCGACCTCAGAGAATACGGTAAGAGATATTTGAACTATCAGATATATTCCAGACATCTCCGGTTCCGTCCCGTTACAGCACGGTAATGTATATCTTAAACGTATGTACCTTTGTAACGCACAGCTCCGGAAATTCAACGCAGAAAACGAAGAACACGAAATATCGTCTCGCTACGATAACACACTAAGCGCTGTTTTCTGAGTAAATTGGAAATGTAATTAAATTGTGGCATTAGATTAGATAAACTGTAATCAATTTAATTTCCACGTTTAATCTACGAGTACATTTAACGTTACTTAAATAATTAAAAATAGTATAAATTTCAGGATCACAATCAACGGGTAAGTTATGTTCACTTATGTATTTTATATTGTATGTATTTTATGTCTTTCTTACGTTACCTTGTGATTGTTCAAACCTTAAATATAATACACGCATATATACATATTAAAGTTAAACGAGTCTAAAGTCTGTTCGAAACCTAATTCACACCTTACAGAGTTATAGAAAGTCTTATTAAGACTGATTAAGATTATTAATAATCTTATTATTAAATTATTATTATTATTCTTATACTATTAAAAATCTTATTATGACTATTTTAAAACTACGTACTACAGAGCTTTAATTTTTTTTTAATTTTATTTCACGGTAAAACTTGTGATGTCGCATATGCTGAGACATACGAGCGCAAAGGGTTAACACTTAAACTAGCGACAACTAAATTAGACTTATTTGCATGGAAGAAATAAAATTGAAAATTGTACGACAAAATACTGAATACATAGAAAACAAATCTTTATTTGCACCCTCTGCAGAAAATCATAATAAATTTTGGAAGCTTTACCACCAGTGAATTTATAAAACTGCTATGAGTAATCACCAATCGCTCATTTTGACCAGTCTGGTAGTTTTATAGAAAACAAATCTTTATTTGTACCCTCTGCAGAAGTCATACTAAATTTTGGAAGCTTTACCACCAATGAATTTATAAGGCTGCTATGAGTAATCACTAATTGCATATTTTGACTGGTCTGGTAGTTCTATAGAAAACAAATCCTTATTTGTACCCTCTGCAGAAAATCATAGTAAATTTTGGAAACTTTACCACCAGTGAATTTATAAAACTGCTATGAGTAATCACTAATTGCTTATTTTGACTAATCTGGTAGTTTTATAGAAAACAAATCTTTATTTGTGCCCTCTGCAGAAGTCATAATAAATTTTGGAAGCTTTACCACCAGTGAATTTATAAAACTGCTATCAGTAATCACCAATCACTCATTTTGACTAATCTGGTAGTTCTATAGAAAACAAATCTTTATTTGTACCCTCTGCAGAAGTCATAATAAATTTTGGAAGCTTTATCACCAGTGAATCTATAAGGCTGCTATGAGTAGTCGCCAATTGCTCATTTTGACTGGTCTGGTAGTTCCAGTGTTAAGGTTCAAACACCTCCACGTAAAACCGAGTCACTTACGTGCGCCGAGCGGCGCTCGATATATCCGGCGTGCAGACACGCGGCCTCGCAGCCGCCAACAACGGCGGAGGAACAACGTTAATCAGGCCGTGTAAACAGCTGGCGCTGATTGTGCCGCGTGTATGGGAAATGCATTCGCGGCGGCACACAAAGCGTCAGGAATCCTACGAGGGCGGGCCATCGATCGTCCGGAAGCGCGCGTTATTCGGGCAGCAGGAAAGAGCTCGTTCGAGACCGCAGACCCAGCCAACAGTGGCCCTACCGCGGACAACGAATCACGTGCCGAGGGTGAATTCAGGTAAAATCGATTCCACGTTACCTTAGCCCCACGACGGGACCGGGTTTCCATTGTTTCTCCTCTTCGTCGAAGGGCTGGAGCAGAGGTGCCTTTAAACCTTGTTCGTTCGGATTCGAACTGAAGGAGATTATGGATTGAAAAGGAAGATATAAAGATAACGTCTCTTTTTAAGAATTTGCTAAACTTTATCTATAAAGGAAGGTATACTGTTGAAATGCGATTGAATGGATGCTAGTTTAGGAAAATGTGAAGAGTGCTTGAGTTGGGCGATAGTTATGTGAATGTAGAATGTTTGGACTGGAGTGTTTCTAAGGCGTGAAAGATGAGCAGTTGAGAAAAAGTTGCGAGCAAGGAATTTTGGGTGGTCGTGACCGAAGGTTGACGATTAAAAAGAAAGGAAATGAATGTTTGGAAGAATATATGACGGGGAAAATGCGAGCACAGAAGTAGCAGAAAGGTTTTGACTATGAAAGCAGGAAGAGTTTATTAACTGTGAGGGCAGAAAGAGTTTGACTGTGAACGTAGAAAGAGTGTGATTTTGAACGTAGCAGTTGCTAAATTGCTACCCTTAAATTGCTTTAAATATATATTTATTAATATTCTAATCACTCCACTTTTATTATATTCACACCTGAGTCCAATCATTCACTCTGCTAAAGATATTAAAGTAGCATTTTCCTATAATATCCTTTTCGATCTCTACATAGCGACAAGAAAACAAGTGTAGTGACAGAATATTCGACGGTTAAAGTCACCTCTGGAGGAAACTTCGTCAACTTGAATTCGAAACGTTTCCAAGCAAATCCTTCAACGATCTATAAAAGACAGTGGGAGCATCTGCGCTTCGATTCCGTTGGAATAAACGACAAAGCGCGACCGTGAATATTCCTTCTAAACAAAAGCGTTCCCTCGCGAATTTAATCACTGACACTTTAAACTCAGCCTTTGTGCGATTTTCCGGAAAACAACCAGAAATGATCTCTTCGAGCTCCGCCTTAATAAATTGCCAGGTTCTCTTCAACCGGGTATTTACATTCCCGCTAATCCCACGAACGTTGTCGTTTCCTAAGGGATCCAGGGAAATCTCTTAAAGGCTTTAAATGGCCGTGACGAGCGCCGGAATAAGGAAGTTATCGGCTTAAGGCGGAGGGCGACAGTCAACAGGCGAATAAAAACCGATAAAAATGGCCACGACGTTGCCAGACGGTCCCGTCGATTGCTTTTAAGTCACGACATCGACCAGAGTTTGTTTCTTCCCACCAACTTTGATCCCGATATCCGCTGGCTGGAATTTTCAGACACACAGAACACGCGTTTGGATTTTCGTTATGATCCAAGCTTACTTGCCTGAATGAAAATTGTGACCATGGATCGGTTGACAAATGCTTGAGAATGTTTCTCTTTTGTTTTACAAGGTGTACACGAATGAAATTGAAAGTATTTCAAAATTCGTCGTTTATAAGGAATTTGACTAGGTTAATTGATAGGTTTAGGTTTACCTGTTACTAATGAATTATGAGGGATTATCTGGGAGTCACCAGTAATGACTATTTGCAACTCAAATTCAATATTTTCCCGTTTCATGACAATTGCTTGGATCTGTATATTAACGCTTTCGCTACGGCAGCCCCGTCCGCCGAAGTACCGTCACTGAACGGAAACTCACACAGTGCGCGTGATTTCTGTTAATGCTCGAATGTAAGTATATTTACATTTTTAACGCTAGATTTACGGACATTGTTTTTATTCGTTAAAAATACCCTTAAAATAAGTCAAAATGGCACTTGTACGGATCATTTCGGTGCCAAATACATGCGGCGCTAAAGGGTTAATACTGAAATAAAATTACCGGAGCACCCGCCATTGATTAGGTTTTAATGACACTAGATTTACAGACATTTCTTGTGCATCTATTTCTAATATACACATGTACTAAAAAATAGGTATTTATCATACAGAATTTGAAACTCCAGAGTTGAAAGGGAAATAGAGTAGGATATATTCGTATCAGTCCATCAATAAAAGTGAACAAAAATTATCAGGAATAATAGTGGTTTGCAAAGTTTGTTCATGAAGTCCAAAACCTAGGGGTAATGTTTTTATTATTATTACTGATAAACCTAAAAAGCAGTCTCAAAAGTTGAAATTCCTTTATAAATCAATGTACCCCCATCACTCTTACGAGACACAACAGTCGGTACGGTTTTATTCATAAGCTTCGTGGAACGTCTCAAAAATAAAAAATCCCGCGCAAATTAATTAACTCGAACCCTACACAAAACTAGCTTAGCATCGACTATTCGCAGCCACCAGAAAAGCATCTTGAAAATCAACAAAGCGACGTCTGTGCGTCCAACGACGAAGCTGCACAGCCCAGGAGGCTGTCTGGCGCGTTAAAATAAAATTGTTTCCCTGTCGCGAAATTTTCAACGGCACCGGTCACGTCAAATAATGCGGTCGTCCGGAGGATTCGCGTTTGAGTTTCGCGTGGGTAAGGGCGACAAGAGGGAAAAGGAGGCGGCCAGGTACGGTTCCTGGCTGGTTGTTTTTCAGCCTCGCATTTCCATACCGTCTGCAGGAGGCCTGCATGGAAATTCGACGCGGCGGGCACCACGCCTTCCGCGTACCAATATTGAGTTCGACCGAATACTGATGGCCGCATGCATTATCCTTCGGGAATAGATAAACGGGGCGCAAGGAAGGACGTCGGGGAGAGCGGGACCGGAGCGTCTGCCAGCGATCCGCTGCGAATTAAACTCCATTTATGCTATCGACGAGACGAGCATGAGTCGGATAGAACTACTACGTCGTCGACGCACATCGAGCATACGCTGAAAACACGACCACGCCGTCGAAATATGTATTGACAGTGTTTTGTCTTCCACTGAACGGAGCGCCGTGACATCCAAGCTGGGGACATTATTTCATTTTATTCAAAAACAGGTATATTTAACAATTTATTAATTTTTCTATTCTTCTTCTTTTTTTTAATTTATAACCTTTCCTATACTAACCTACTTCTGGGAACCTCAAAGAAACGAGAGTTTTTATAATCGTATCTCTGTTCCATCAAATAAAAAGCACATATATTTAAGAAGTTATTAATTATTCTATCCTCCTTTTTTTATAATTAACAACCTTTCCTATAGTGCCTACTTTTGGTAACCTCAAAGAAACGAGAGCTTTTGTAATCGTATCTCTGTTCCATCAAATAAAAAGCACATATATTTAAGAAGTTGTAATCGTATCTCTGTTCCATCAAATAAAAAGCACATATATTTAAGACTTTATTAATTTTTCTATCCTTCTTCTTTTTTTTAATTTATAACCTTTGCTATAGTACCTACTTTCGAGAACCTTAAAGAAACGAGAGCTTTCGCAATCGTATCTCT
The DNA here is from genome assembly GCA_033822845.1 of Tetrapedia diversipes. Taxonomy (NCBI): domain Eukaryota; kingdom Metazoa; phylum Arthropoda; class Insecta; order Hymenoptera; family Apidae; genus Tetrapedia; species Tetrapedia diversipes. Next base: position 3,765 of record JAOPTO010002400.1, on the reverse strand, counting down.
GTTCCATCAAATAAAAAGCACATATATTTAAGACTTTATTAATTTTTCTATCCTTCTTCTTTTTTTTAATTTATAACCTTTGCTATAGTACCTACTTTCGAGAACCTTAAAGAAACGAGAGCTTTCGCAATCGTATCTCTGTTCCATCAAATAAAAAGCACATATATTTAAGACTTTATTAATTTTTCTATCCTTCTTTTTTATTAATTTACAACCTTACCTATAGTACCTACTTTCGAGAACCTTAAAGAAACGAGAGCTTTTGCAATCGTATCTCTGTTCCATCAAATAAAAAGCACATATATTTAAAATTTTTTAAATTTTTCTATCCTTCTTTTTTTAAATTTATAACCTCTGCTATAGTACCTACTTTCGAGAACCTTAAAAAAACGAGAGCTTTTGCAATGGTGTCTCTGTTCCATGAAATAAAAAACACATATATTTAAGACTTTATTAATTTTTCTATTCTTCTTTTTTTAAATTTATAACCTCTGCTATAGTACCTACTTTCGAGAACCTTAAAAAAACGAGACCTTTTGCAATGGTGTCTCTGTTCCATGAAATAAAAAACACATATATTTAAGACGTTATTAATTTTTCTATCCCTCCTTTTTTTTAAATTTATTACCTTTCCTATAGTGCCTACTTTCGTGAATCTCAAAGAAACGAAAGCTTTCGCAATCGTATCTCTGTTCCATCAAATAAAAAGCAATCATTTCGGTCCAGGATTCATCCACGAACGAAGGATCGACCGCGCGAAAACAAGCGCACGTTGGATTTCAATTAGTATTCTGGCTGTCTGTGTCGTTTAATGGATATTTCCAGTGGCGAGCGACGAACTTACACAGGCAACACGCCGGGCATAACCGGTAGACACGTCGTTAATTAAAATCATAATTGTGCTCCCCCAACGAAATAGAGCACCCTCGAGAAGGTCGCATTTACCAGTTTCCGTGCGGGTTACGCGACCACCGCTGTTGTTTCATTAATGCAACTTCATTCGACGTTTTTCTTTTTGTCGTTGCTTTAAATTAGAACGGCGATAATAAGAGATAATGATCGCGCGCTGCCGGCGGATTTTTTAATTTGCAATAAGTACATTGTCGAGTGCACGAAACAAGACGTTGAATGGATTTTCGGCGAGATGAAAGGACAGATGAATGAACAGGTGAAACTGATAAGCTTTGTAAAATGGAAAGTAGGGAAAATTAAAATGTTATATGTAGGAATTCGATTGAGTGGTTACGATTTTAGGAAAGTGTGAAAAGTGCTTGAGTTGAACGATAATTGTGTGAACGTAGAATTTTTGGACTGGAGTGTTTCTAAGGCAAGAAAGATGAACACTTGAGAAAATTGAATGACTTAGGAATTTTGGGTGAACGTGACTGAATGCATTGAGTGAGAAAGGTTGACAATTAAAAAGAAAGGAAACAAGTGTTTGGAAGGATATAGTTCAAAAAGGATATGCCATCAATTAGAAATAAAGTTTAGTAAATTCTTAAAAGAAAAAGTTGTCATTGTTTTTAATTTTTAACCCATAATCTCCAATAAAAAGAAAGGAAATGAGTGTTTTGGAAGAATATATGATGATGGGGAGAATGCGAGCGCTAGGCAGAAAGAGTGTGATTTTGAAAGAAGTAAGACCGTCGAAGTTGCTAAGTTAAAAAATCATTTATACTATTAAATTATATACTATTAAGTTGTTACTATTCAACTATTATAAATATATATATTATATAAATAATAATTTATAACTTATAAATTTTTCTATCTTTTAATATATAAATATTTCTATTTTTCTATCTTAATAATAATAATTTATAAATATTTATAATATATTAATAATATATTATTTTAAGATATTTATTTCACTTTATTTTACTCACACCTGAGCCCTATTATTTCTCTAATAAACAATAAAGTAAGAAATTTCCTATATATACAGCTAGCACACCATAGGTAATGAAATTAAGAAACTGATAAGAGTGGAAATAAAGGTAAACGGAAGAAATTTTACGATTTGAGTATACAAATGTATGGATGGTGGAATAAATTAGTGCTATCTATATAATTTTACGATTCGATCAATGCAAACAGCAACTGACTCGGCCCATTTACTTTAAAAGCAATCCAATTTTCATAAAATTCAGTTTTTTCACATTCTGTCATCACACTTGTTTTCTTCAACCGTTTCGAATACGAACCCCGCGAATCGCGATATTCTGTCCGATGTGTTGTTTTCAGTGTTCGTAAAGGCAACGAACAAAAGCGGACAGATTTTTCACAAAACTGTTCTATCGATTCGCGACGAAGTCGAATTTGCAGTTTATCGGTCACAAACGCGATGACGATAAAACAAAAGCAAGAAAATCGCGTTGCAGGAAAACGTATCGACACTCGTGCACGTTTATCCGGTTTTCCGACGACGAGGGCGACGGGAAAACAGGAATTTTCGGGAGAAATCGTGATCGACCGCGGCCACTAGCTTTTATCTGTGGCTCGCATTTATATTTTCTTCTTTTTCATCTCTGGTTACAATCGAAACCTCTGCTACGGTAAACACAGCGACGACGAGAAAGTTAATTTCTCGTTCGTTGCGGGGAAAAATGAAACACAAAATGGAACTGTTGCCTCTGTTTGAAAATGGCTATTACGACTCGACAGAAAGGTGATCACTGTGGCACGTTAATCGTAGGGAGAGATATCAATCGCTGTGGGCATTTTTGTGAAAAATTTTTTGTTCTGCGTCTCGTTAAATTGTTACAAGTACGGTTACGTGTAAGGTATAAAGGGTGCGTGTGAAATAGTTGATCGAAAAAGATTTATTAAAAATATCGTTGCAGTTTCGTGCTTTATGCATTCCAATTTTCGTTTCATCGTCCTCTCTTTTATTTTTTTAATTAGAAATTTGCTGATCAATCACTTTTCATCGTTCGAACAAGCTTTTATGTTGCAAAGCAGATATTATAAGTTATACATTTTTACAAAAATGAGAAACTCGTAATAACTATATCAAAGTTAGCGTACAACGCGTGCGTAATTGTAAAATCTTACTCGGCTTTAGTAATTTACAAAAATGACGACTTGTATGGAAATATCTACATTACCGTTATAAGAAATTATACTAATAATTAAAATTCCCCCTCTGAATTGTTTCATTATTTTGCTATTAAATTAAATAACTTTCCATTCTACCTTTTATTCGAATAAACGTTTCCCAAAACAAACACGAATTTTGTCTCACTAATTCACACATACAGGCTCACACTGGCGTCATAGGATTTTACTTTCGTTCCATTCGAAGCAGTTAGTCCAAACAAGCAACTGTTAGGAATTATTGGGCAGAGCAGAAACACTATTACATTAACTTGCATATATTTATTAATACAAACGAGATAATGAACAAAAATATGTCTTTACACGTGGAGCTCTGCATTACAACTGTCAACTATCGCCCTATACGAGAATTTCAAATTACATATTTTGACGTTGGATGTCACAATCCCTGTTGATTTACATTAATACCTATTTTTTAATTATTAATACCTATAGGTATTAAAGCATTAATAATACTTATTAATACTATTATTAATAATACTAATTATTAATACCATTATTAATAATACTGATTTTTAATACTGTTATTAATACTGTAATTAATAATACTGATTCTTAATACTGATTATCAATACTGTTATTAATAATACTGATTATCAATACTGTTATTAATAATACTGATTATCAATACTGTTATTAATAATACTG